>CM037871.1:51932699-52191760 GCA_021292105.1 Anadara kagoshimensis | reverse complement strand
CCCTGCTAATCTTCATCCCTGATGTACACAAGGACCAGATTCATTGTGATGTTTTGTTATGTCATGTGCTGCTTCTGAATTTTTATAAATAATCATTCAAAAGTAGCACATGGCAATTACAATAATGGTAATACAAACAGAGCATAACTTTGGCTGTTTTTCTTTCTTTTTGTTTTAATTTTACCAAATCTGATCCCCATAGTCATGTGGGTGTTGGGAGGATTTTGAACGGGTGCAAATTTGATAAATGTGGGGGCGAATTTACTGCGTGTCGAATTGACCTGATACCCTCATCAGTCACTATTTTATGTTATTTAATTAATAATTTATTTAAATTTACAGGTTCAAATTTTTATTCACCAGAAAAATAACTCGCAAGAGCTTAAATCTTAGAAGTCATGTTGTATTGATTATAGAAGACACCAAGACAAAGAAGTGGAAACAAAAAGGCAATAGAAGGACTCTGACACTGAGTTGTGTTTGATTGGAGGTGTTCATCATCACTATGGCTGATTTTGTTGGTATGGCCTTTGTACCATATTATAACCATTTAATAAAACTACTAGAAACAAATGATGACCTCAAGAACAGTGCAAGAGGTAAGGACCATGAATTAAAACTTTAAGAGTAATAGAAAATTATTTATAATATAGAGCTGTCATTGATAGGAATTTAAGTATCGATATATCGACTGAAAAATATATCGATAAATCGATATATCAAAATATCAGAAACATGATTAAAATAGTTTATTTTTGTTGAATCTTTCATAGACAAATTATTTTTCACCAATATTTGACATGCCTGGTGTCATCTTAAATATTTCTAATATTATATGCACTCTGTTTTGTATGTCAGTTGGTTTTGAGATACCTTAAAATGATGGATTGTAATTATAATATATTTAAAACCAGTTTAATCTATGTGTCATTGACTTCTCCAACCTTGGTCATGAACTGGCAGCCTTTTTCGTTGATACCGATACTCAAAAAATGTATCGATATATAGTATCAATGGCTTTTATCGATGATATATCAATCTATCAATGACAGCCCTACTTTAATATACATTACAAATTTGAATGATACAACAACAGTATACCCGGTATATATAGTCAAAGGGAGATAATTCAAATTGCGGGCATAGGGTTTTCCTCTCCTCTTTTCAGTATTCATAGACATTTAATTGCTAAGCAATTGTATTTTGTTAATTTTGTTCATCCCATATCCAGTTATTATAATTCAACTACATGTCATTGTGTTTTTCTGTTTGAGCAATAAATTTTATCACTATACCCGTAATTATTATTATTATAATTTGTCAATGGTATTTATATTTTTTGTTGCCAAAAAACTACATTATTATGTTCCAACATATTTACACAACAAATACTAAATGTGGCTTCTTATTTCTGATTCAGTGTTTTTATTTATTGTCACATGACAGGTCAAGTAAAATGGCGATTATGACGGGCACAGACATCTGTTTTTCAAAAAGGTGTAGGGGGCGCAGTGACCAAATTGACTAAAGTGTGCACTTACTGATAACATTACCTTTCACAACCTACAAATGTACGTTCGAATCCCACTCAGGACAGATCTTATTTTGAGATGTTTGTCAGTTCGCTTGTTGAAGATAGGTGGTTTTCCTTGGTGACTCCAGTTTTCTTCACCATCTCTAAACTGACCACCTTGATATAAGTGAAAGAATCTTGACTCCAGAAAGGTCTAATATTTCATTATTTATTTTATATCAGATGGTTTCCCATTAATACATGTGTATATTCATTTAATGTATTTTTATTTAGGTGTGTTCAAGCAAATGGCCTGGGCAGCAGGAGGAGCAAGTGTTGGGGGTGTTGTAGGGGGCCCTTCAGGGGCTCTTGTTGGCACTATAGTTGGTAATATCTAGTTTACACATCTTTAATCTAAAACTGTTTATTTTATGAATTTATTTGACTGGACTCCCATGCATTGTACATGGTGTTGATATCTGAGTACCCCTGTCTCTGTAAGATTTAGGATCCTAGGTTCAAGTTTAGGCCTCTATCTGTTTTTCTAGATCACATTGTGCCTATGTATACATGTATTGGTCTTGACACTCAGTTTGATATAGGTATACATTTATATCCTACCTCTCACTAGTTTCTGTGAATGTCAATCGACAATGCCGGTCACGTGGTGACCTAATATAATCCACATCAGGCAGGTCTGTTCCATATCTAGTCATTATGAGACTTACTTCCCCTGACCAACGTCAATGGCGCCCGCTTGGTAGTAAAGACATCATATTTATCACAAATATTTGAGTCAAAAACGTACACTAGTAAAGAAACAAAGCCCAAACTTCCATCTCAATCTGGACAATTTAGCCCATTCTTTTTGTGCATCCTTATGTAGAATTCTTTGAGTAAAGAGATCATAAACTAATATAAGATCTAGAGAAATAGAGCTAACCTTTGAAATTTCATAATCTGTTTTGAAAAACTACTACACATGTATTATTGATTATAACAAAATGAACTATGAGATTTATTTTAAGTTGTAACATTTTTATTTTAACATGTTGTATTAAGATTTATTTTGTATTTTATTGATTAATTGACTTAATGGGGTACGTTTTACCTCCAAGTCAAGGATATAACACTTGCATCAGGATGTCACCAGCTAAAGGTGAACAGGCACAGATTTTTACCTTTCCAGTGCACTAAAGACAGAATATAGAAATTGTTCTTTAGCTTGTCATTTCTGTTGTGACGGGAGGGATAAGTTTTTAAAGTATCTTCCAAAGGTTCACAACTTTCAATTTCATGTCTAAATGCAGATTGCTTTGTGAAAGTACAGTTACTCTTATTACAAGATTTGGTCAGATTTAGTTGGAACTTGGACTCCAACCTTCCACATTAAACAGAGTTAGTACCAGAATACTCTAACAATTGTGCTACTATAGAAGTCCTTAATATTTTGTATTGTACCTTGTAGGCGCAGTAATTGGCTACTGTCAGTCTGACCCATACGAAGCTACAATACAAGTTTTAAAAGAAATGTCAGGTGCAGATAAGAAGAGGCTTGTAGAAGAAGTACAACAATTAGTGGGAGCCTCTGGTAAAGAGGCATTAACACAGTTTATAGGTGGACCGGAAGAACGGGAAATGCTGCTCAATCTGATACAGAACTTTGTGAATGATGTCAAATGGGGATAATCGAGTACTAACAAAGGGAGATACATGTGTGAACAAAGGGATATAAACGAGCTTGAATAAAGGGAGATAAATGAACATAAACATTCTTGATGGTAGGAATTGTATTAAGGGTATTACATTTTGTTAATGAAATCATAAAACCTGTGCCATTATAACAGTGTGTAAATGAAAAATGTTCTTAACAAATTTATTTTCCACATATTATTTTATAATATATAAAGTAACTAAGTAATTGATAATAACAAATTGATTTATTTTATCATTTTTTAGTGTAGATATCATTATTGATTTATTTTTTTATTATCTAACTCGATGAAATTATTTTATCAGAAGTTAAATTTATTTTTTATCATTTTTAGCATAGTAAAGTATTTTTGATTTTTTTTAAATATCTAACTCGATTTTATCATGAATTAAAGTGCCTTAATTTGTGAATGGTGTAAATTTATTAAGTTTCTATATTTAGTCCGTGGGCTAGGTGGACCCACCGTGCACCCCCCCCCCCCCAAGGATCCTCCGACACCACTTTTTTCTGGTACCTTAGGGTGTCTAGTAATGGAATCGGGATGTTTCCCAGAAATAAGTTGGGATGCTCTTCATGAAAAACTTCAATATTTAAGAGTACCTGAAAGTTTTCAGTAAATTTCTCTATTAGGGGTAGGGGAACGTTTTTATCTTTGTTTTCAATATTATTATGCAGATACAGATCATATTTGGTACCATTGTAAAGGGAACATGTTCAGCTTTTATAAAATACAAAGTTGGTTGATGTAGCTGCTTCTATGTCGTCACCATGACGTCATAAACACAAGTTTTAAGGAAAAACGCTATAAAATCGTGTCAATTTATCCTTTATAAAATTATTTCTGTACAGCATAATAAAACACATTAAGACAAAGTATGTTTTCCATTTACTTAATGAATTGTAGTTATAAATGATCATATATTCTCATCTTCGATAAAAGACACCACTCTATTAGAAAAAATATATTAAAGATAGCCATTTTTAAAAAAATGATCGAAACGGGGTAGGGGAACGTTTTTATCTTTGTTGTCGATGATATTATGTAGATATAGATCATATTTGGTATCATTGTAAAGGGAACAGCTTCAGCTTTTATAAAGTACAAACTTGATTGGTGTAGCTATTACTGTGACGTTTCTATGACGTCATAAACTCAATTTTTGAAGAAAAACGCTATAGAATCATTTGAAATTATACTATATGAATTTATTTCTGTACCACCCAATAAAACACATTGAGACACTGTATGCTTTTCATTTACTTCATAAATTGGTGTTATAGATGATCATAATTCTCATTTTAAAGAAAAGACGCCACTCTGTTATGAAAAATATATTGATTTAAAGATACCCTTTTATTTAAAGTTGATCGAATCTTAAGATTAATAGTTTTCACGATTAAAGTGACCCAGTATGTTTCTTTGTATAAATAATAATAATATCATCATCATCATTATCATCATGATGGCATCATCATCATCATCATCATCATCATCATCATCAATTTTTTATACATTCATGACAATACAAATTTACAAAAATGCCCAACATCATCACCCATTATTCTATAGCTAACAAAAAGCTTAATTAATAATCTTAGTTTGAGAATGACTTTAGTTCTTGTCATTGCCATAGTGATTTAGCAGTTGTTTTAATGGTGGAGATATGCCACATGGTTGTTATTTGCATCTAGAGAAGTGGAAACCTAACATACGTGTGGTTTCTGCCGTAGACTAGTTGTAGCGAAAATGAAACATATAGAATATTTCTTTTGCCTCACTATCAAGACTCTTGCAGTGCCTCCTCTAACCAACATTTAGAAACTGTACAGGTGGATTTGTGGGAGGTTTTCCAGCAGCTACAGTCCCAGAGATGCAGTTCCGTCATGTTTTCAAACATTCATAAGCAAAATCATAGAATTTTTTAACATTATCATCCATTATCCTTATAACATATGCTTTATCAGTACAATGCATTATAAAGAAATAGTTCCTTAAACAATATATGGCCATCAGAGTATTTTTCAATTGAAGCGATTCTGTTCTGTCTCTTTTATTTCTCACTAAAAGCTTTGGCCTTCTACTCTAACACTTGCCCTTTGGTGGTTTTCTGAGCGTATGTCTAATTCAGTTCCACCGGTACCGTTTCTACACCATATAAGAGGGACAATTTTATATTTGAGTTGGATATTGGATTTTTGTTCTTAGTGGCAGACTAGCTTTCCATATGTTTCTTTATAATTTTGAATGCTTTTCTGGATATTTTTATTCTGTTCTTGATGCCCCGTTCTGTTTCTTCTTCAGCAACAATCATGCTCCCCAAGTAACAGAGCTCAATTGCCTCTTCAATTTATAACTATCTTATTTATACCTTTTGTTGTATTGTTGTTCAACATTTGTTTCGTTTGAGTTGATCTTCAGTCCAGTTTTTAAAACTGTTTCGTTTAGTAGAGTGGTCTTTATCTACATTTGATTTAATGTGAGGGTCAATAGCGTATATCAGCGAAGCCCATATATTCCATCTCGGGTGTTAGTGTTCATTGTATTCCATTTATTGCAATTAAAGGTGATTTGTGTTTGCATACAGCTTTGACATACTCCTGTATTCACATGCAATGCTTGGGGATAGTTTTCTCTTTTAAGACCTTAACAAATGTACACTTAGTATTTATAAAGGTATAATGCATAGTGTCATTCTACTGACTGTTCTATACCTTGGCATGGCAATTTGGTCTGTGTAAGATTTTTTTCCTAAAACCAGCTTCTTTTGTTCAGAGCACCTAGTACCTCTTCTATTCCATCTTTTAGTCTATGAAGGATGATCTTTGACAGTATTTTCTCAGCTACATTGGGTAGTATGGTGCCTCTCCAGTTCTTACATCTCCATTTTCTACCCTCTTGAGTAGTTTAATGAGATTGTCCATCTCCCATTGGAATATAATTTCTCTTTTCCAGATGATGCACAGTAATTTAGATATTTATTTAGGTCCTATAGCTTTTCCTTTTTCATGTTGATTTATACTTTTTTATTTCTTTTTTGTTGGCAACTCTTCCTTATTTTATTATCAAAGGTATGTGGTGTTATGTCCAATATTTCTTATGGAGGTGGTCTTTTGGTATATAGTTAAAATGTTCAGCCCATCCTTCCTCTGTTGTGATCTTTTTTTCATCCTTTCCTTACACCGGTCTGTCTGTGTTTGCTGGTTTACCTGTGTGTTTCTTTGTTTTTAGGTATAGATTTTCTAAGTTTCATTAGCTACTATTTCTTGTGCGGTTACAATATTTTCCATCTTCCATATATTTTCGTTCATCACTTGTTTGTGTTCCTTTATATTTCTGCCTTTGCCTCCTCATACTCCCTTCATACTAATATTTTGCTAATCTGGTTCTGTTATTTGTTATTTTCTCTTGTATTTCCTTGGGATATTTTGCCCCGTGTTTCCTCTGACAACCATATTCTCTGTGTCGATATACCGGTTTGCACTTTTTATGACATCCCAGCTCTCATTATTATCACCTTTAGCTGTTAAAGCATAAAACCTGTTCTTCAGACTAATCTTAATTCTTCTTTCTTTTCCAGTTGTTTCAATTTTCTAACATTAAACTCATGTTCTGTTTTTTTTCAGGATTTGTTTGGCTGCTTTTATTTTTATCTTTGTCATGATAAATTGGTGGTTCGAGATGACATCAGCTCCATGCATTGCCCTGACAATGAATAGACTCCTCCTACTAATTTGTTCTATAGTTATATGGTCAATAATTTTTCTGGTGATACCGATGTTACTTTATGGCAATCTTTGTGTCGCAATAATGTACCTTATTGTAGTGATAAAGCATAAAGATAATAAATAATATCTTTAGAAAATTTCTATGATTCTGTTTATAACTGTTTGAAAAATGATGGAACTGCATCTCTGGCACTGTAGCTGCTCCGAAATCTAGCACAAATTCACCCTGGGTTAGTAGGATATACAGTTGGCAGAAAAGTAAAAGATTTATTCTTGATGTTTCCTATTCGCTACAACTAGTCAACGGCAGAAATCGCATTTTAGGTTTCCACTGCTCTAGCTGCATATAACAATCCTGTGGCATATGACTACCATTAAAACACCTACTAAATCACCATTGGTAATACTTTGAACTAAAAGTCATTCTCAAACTAAGATTATTAATTAAGCTTTTTGTTAGCTATAGAATAATGGGTGATGATGTTGGACATTTTTATAAATTTGTATAGTTATGAATGTATGAAAAATTGATGATAATAATGATGATGTTGATGATGATAATGATGATGATGATGATGATGATGATGATGATGATGATGATGATATTATTTATACAAAGAAACATACTGGGTCACTTTAATCGTGAAAACTATTAATCTTAAGATTCGATCAACTTTAAATAAAAGGGTATCTTTAAATCAATATATTTTTCATAACAGAGTGGCGTCTTTTCTTTAAAATGAGAATTATGATCATCTATAACACCAATTTATGAAGTAAATGAAAAGCATACAGTGTCTCAATGTGTTTTATTGGGTGGTACAGAAATAAATTCATATAGTATAATTTCAAATGATTCTATAGCATTTTTCTTCAAAAATTGAGTTTATGACGTCATAGAAACGTCACAGTAATAGCTACACCAATCAAGTTTGTACTTTATAAAAGCTGAAGCTGTTCCCTTTACAATGATACCAAATATGATCTATATCTACATAATATCATCGACAACAAAGATAAAAACGTTCCCCTACCCCGTTTCGATCATTTTTTTAAAAATGGCTATCTTTAATATATTTTTTCTAATAGAGTGGTGTCTTTTATCGCAGATGAGAATATATGATCATTTATAACTACAATTCATTAAGTAAATGGAAAACATACTTTGTCTTAATGTGTTTTATTATGCTGTACAGAAATAATTTTATAAAGGATAAATTGACACGATTTTATAGCGTTTTTCCTCAAAACTTGTGTTTATGACGTCATGGTGACGACATAGAAGCAGCTACATCAACAAACTTTGTATTTTATAAAAGCTGAACATGTTCCCTATACAATGGTACCAAATATGATCTGTATCTGCATAATAATATTGAAAACAAAGATAAAAACGTTCCCCTACCCCTAATAGAGAAATTTACTGAAAACTTTCAGGTACTCTTAAATATTGAAGTTTTTCATGAAGAGCATCCCAACTTATTTCTGGGAAACATCCCGATTCCATTACTAGACACCCTAAGGTACCAGAAAAAAGTGGTGTCGGAGGATCCTGGGGGGGGTGCACAGTGGGTCCACTTAGCCCACGGACTAATTTATATGTTAAGTTTTTATATGTTTATGTTTTAAGGTATTCTGTTATGTCTTTAGAAAGAATTAATAGTTGACTTTACTGGAGGCTGTGTTTCCATTCTTGGTAACCAGAATTGCCTATTGGCTACTAATTGTTTTAAATTTCAATGTTGCAATTTTGTTATAAAAACCTGTAAAAGGACTTTATTTTCATAAAGATAGAAAATTTGGCTGCTGATCATTTTAAATTTGTGGAAACCTAGTAGCCGTTCATTTGTATTAGTAACCATCACTTCACAATGATTTTAAAGATTAATTGGGTGTTTGTCGACTTACCTAATTTAGACTTTATACGAACAACTGACATAATTTGAAACTATATTAGATGGACAAGACAATTGACCATTTTATGTAACAAATGGAGACATCCATGCACTCTCTGACTCCATATATTGGTAATGGGTACATACATATTTAGATCTGGAAACAAAATATAAAATTCCAGGCAATTTTTGTTTTGAACATTAAGTTTGTCTTATCAAATATCCAGTTTAATATTATAAATATTCCATTAATTTATTTTTTATTCAGTTGAGATTGTATAATTGGTAAAGACCACCTGCTATTAGCTTTACATAAGGACTACAACATGCAAACTCGGTCAGCATTCCATCATATGCGCTTGAACAACTACCCTCAACAACTTCTACTTGACTAACTGTGTAAATGTAAAAATTGAAATTAAATAAAAACTGGTGGTATTTTGAAAGATATAATTACCCCCGTAAACTAGCTTTAAGGTAGGTCCATAGGAATCACTTTGTCTGTCTGTCAGTCCATCCTCCATCTGTCTGTATTACAGTGTAAAATTGCTTCTGCTCCATAACTTTCCCCTATATGGACGGATATTGACCAAACTTTGCACAAATATATACCAACATGAAACTATGTGTGGATACCAAATTTAATTGTGTCGGGCAAAAGTCAGGATCACAAAATAAAATATTACTTTGGGGCAGGGGTATTTGGCTTTCAGGAGACAGTTTTAATTTGTTTAACTGAAGACAAATAAAAAGAAACAAAGAATAAAGTATTTAGTTCTCCAAAGACAATTCTAGACAAATTTGATTATGGTAAAATTGAAATATAAAGTAGCATAGAATAGCAAGGTAGATAGTTTGGTAGATTGTTAAATACAGCTTTTATACAGCCTTGCCCGAAGCTCCATATGTAGCATCAGTCCATGGAACCCCTATAATTACCTAACAACTTATCCGGCTTTTATTCAGGTTAACAGTCACTTTTTATACATAAACATTTTAAAATAAATTTGTCCTGAGATAAAGCCATTGAAACAATTCTTTCTCTGGTGCTTAAATAATCTGTTACTAGAAAATGTTCCTATTGCTGAATGCTGATACAGCTGTGTTTGTGATAGCTGTGTGATGCATTTTCTTTGTGTGTGATACATTGTTTTGGCTTGATCTATTGTTTGTGATTTTTATCTTCTTGTTATTTGGTTTGAGTCCTATAAGTCAAAGAACAAAAAAAAGGATCAAATATTGTATTTTTATTTTCAGATTTTCCTTCTATAATTCTAATTTCTTATCATATGAATATATAAAGAAAATGTGATTTTTACTAAAATGACCTTAAAATAATATATATTATATATATACTATGTCTTGAGGTAGCGGGTTTGTGTTATGGCTTCAGTTTCAATTTATTTGCGTATCCATCTTTAATCATATGTGTATACAGCTACTATTACCTACTTTAAAACCAGCAAAACTATTAAACTTCATAGTGATTTTCTTTGGCTTAACGCCTTCCAAGTTTACAAATTTTAAAATTGTTTACCTTGACCTGCTTTGATAGTGACATTCGATTCACAGAGACTTTGCACATTTTAACGAAAAAGATTTGAATCTTCATAAGGAACATCAGTCCATGGAACCCTTATGAATGCCTAACAACTTATGTTCACCTTCATTCATAGTAACAGTAACTTATTTAAAAACCATGGTAACACAATACTACATAATGATGTTACTTCAGTGACCGATCTCTCGTTAATATAAGATGGGTCTGCTAGAAAGAAAATACATCAGCTGTCTTTGGATACTATTGTTATGCATGTAATTACATGTATGTGTGCATATTTATTTTTGCTTTCATGTGTTTATGTATTTATAATAATTAATTTTGAATGGTTTGAAAAAATAAAGTTTAATATTTTTACTACTGTTTTTCAATTTTAAAAGAAAACTATTAGACAAAATATTGTTTCGGTGACCTGTCCTGAAAAATTAAATGTTTATGTAGGAAATGTAGTAAAAGTGATTTGTATTTAGGCTCGATGTGTAGATTATAAACCGAAGTCACTTGTGTAAGAGGAAAGAGAAGAAGAAATGTAGAATCGTCACAATGTTTTATCAACTGAGCTACCAAGAGCTACATTCTCTTCTTTGTACTCGAGTTCCCCACGGTTTTGCATGTTGAAAATCTCGCACCCAAATTCCAATGAATGGAGTTTATTGCCATATTTTGCTGCTCACATTTTGTAATATCTACACTGACCTGCAAAATGAAAAATGTGATAGAGAAAAATACAGGACTCAAATTAAACCTCCCGTGGTTCAGGGGATTGGTCTACAAACTCATGCAGTTGCTCATTCTCCCTATGCACACAGAACGACTTATTTTTATTTACATTTACATGTATGATGTTTCAACTGACAGTAACATGGAAATTGCCATTATGTTTGACAGTTATGTAAAGGTTAGATGGTATTAAGTAAATGTCTTCAAGGATTTGATGGCCTTTTCAGATGATGCTGCAATTTATAAAGAAAAGAACCATGGAAAAGTTGTCACTAGTTAATTTCAGTTGCTTGTGGCTAGCTGTGTCGTGTCGGGCGAAATTTTAAATTTGACCCTTATTGCAGACATTTTAAATTATGACTGAGCTGGCCAATGGTTTGATACACCAACACAGAATCTTGTTTGTACGATTTCATGCACTGACCGAAGGTAATCCTAAATTCTGATTGGTTTACAGATCCGGACAACCTGCAATCGCCGTTAAAACATAAATTGTAAAGAAAGATTCACATAATGTTAAGTGAAACTTTTACACTTTATTAAATATTAATGATACTTTAAGAACGCGTTTCATAAATACAATTTGGTATTGTATAACACATTTGATGTTGTATATGGACCAATGACTGATAACTACTCTGTAACAAAAATACCGGTCTGTGTTCAAATTACAATCCCTAAAGCATAGTAAAACCTTGAAAACTAGCAAATTAAGAAATACATGACTTTCCACCAGGAACGTAATGCCGGTTGTTCCTAAAGGGTTAGCACCTCATATACACCACAAATAGGAGAAGCACCCATGATAGTTATGGATACAAAGACATAACACTTACCAACAACATTTTGATGGAGGCCATAAACTCTTTGAGGGCATAGATAAGACTTTATAGAATATTCCTGAATCAGCAATTCATTTGTAAGCAACTAGCCTCGCTGTAGAAAGTTTCTTGTAGAGAGAACAGTTTATCCCCAATCCGTTTGCATCGATTAGTTTTGTTTAATTAGTTGGCGTACAAATTAAGTCTCATGGAGTCATTATTGCAGTTGTGGGAAGAACCTGGTAATTTTTACGCGATTAAGCAGGTGACCCCATACCTTTTTACATACGGCCATAGTGCCAACGAGAGAACCACTTATGTGTTTAAACATTTGAGCAGAAAAGTATCACTGACCAATTCTAAATAAATCATTTCGGTTAACTTTAAAAGAAATGTGTTATTATATTATCACATGTAATTAAAAAAATTTATTATATGCTTAACAAGAAATAAGTTTTATACATACATAAATTTATGACCTTATAGTTTTTTGAACTCTAAAAATTGTTTTAGTATTATTTCATACTACTTGTGCCAGACGTGTGCAATATAAACTCGAACACAGTCCTCCATTTTCTCTGGGATATGCTTTTAAATGTTCCATTAACAAACTGTTCAGTATTGCAATCAACTTAATCAAATCCTCTATCACCCATTTTCACAATCATTCCTTAACTACGATTTCCTTTACGTAAATTATTCCTTACATAATTAACTTAAACCATCCAAATAAATCATAATAATTTTGTTAATTGTCAAGATATCCATGAATTTGAGTCATTTTGAAGATCATTTTAGGCTTATAGCATCTTACTTAAGTGTTGTCAAAATGTTTCTTCGTCGCTCTTTAAGATATTGCCAAGAACTACTAAATTTAAGTTCAGGAAAATCTTGGTTAAGGTATGATCGTGAAACCAAGTACTACAACCCAATTGAAATCATTCCAAATTCTTATAACACTAAATAATCAAGTTATATTACAGCAGATCATTGATATTCCAGCCAATCAGGAATGGATACTTTTGATTTATGTTTCTGGTAGCGGTTTCCGGTCCTAAATTCTTTGCCGTGTAAGCTGGTCCAGTGATCCAAACTTAAGTTGGACCTGACCTCTACCATCTATATAATCGGTTACTACAGTATTGTTGTCTGTTATACTACATGTGGGTATTCGGTGTGGCCACTGTCAGTGAACTCTCTAAAAGGTATAAAAGACATTAAATAGTTACAGGTAATACATATGAAATTATCAAGTCTCAACGATTCTGGGGTTTCAGTAGTGGAGTGGTTTAAAGCTCATGCATGCTTATACATTACATTTTAACTGGCCACCCAGGTTCGAATCCCATTCGGGCAGACCATATTGTGAAAAAAAATCGCATATTTTCTGCAGAGAGTTTTTTCTAGGCAATCCGGTTTCTTTCAGCTTCCCTGAACTGACCACCTGGATATAAGTGAAATGTTGACTATAGTGTACAACTATAATTTTACTTCACAGATTTATTTGCAGATTCTATTTGAATTAATATGCTTGTTTTGTCTTAAATGAAATATTCATACATTTTAAAGAAGGATATATACCACAACGGAATTGCAGTTACCAACTCAAGTTTTATTAATAGTGTTCATCTAGCCGTTCTTCAATATTCCGGTTGTACATCTTGTCACAAGTAAATAGACACATTTAAGGCTGTTTGAAGTTATAAAAGAAAACAACAAACTATCGTTTGTATTTTAATTCATGCTTATTAATAGAAATAGTTAGTTTACAGGTTAGTTTACAGGTTAAGCTAATTTAATATATTTACCTTTTTCATACGCCTCGTTTGTATGTCCGTTTAACTCTGGTTTGTTTACACTTATTGATGTAATTTTGCCGTCTGTTATAGTTATTTTCTCTTCCTCTAGATATTTCTCTGGCCAGTGATGCTGTATAAATGTTTTATATATAAACCATCCTAATAATGCTCCTACCATCGGTCCAACTATTGGTACCCAAAACCAGTTATAGTTTCTATAGCTAAAGAATACGAAACAATAATAATGTCATGTCATACTTCTGAATTTTTATAAAATAATGCAATCATTATTAGTTTAGTTTAAGCAATATTTTATTCAGTTCATAGACACATAAGTAAGTAAATAAATAAATAAACATATACAAATCTATAAAAACAAACAGGTTACACGATGTTGCAAAGTACACTGGGCTTAACATAACGCCAAGAAAACAATGAGAATGAACTGTAAGAACGAACAGAAAATCAGAATAAATAACATTGAGTTTGAAGATACAGACTCCTTCCTATAATAAGGAACTACCATGGACAAGAATGGTGGCACCGAAAGAGACATAACAAGGAGACTGGGGCTAGCAAGATCTGCCTACTGTGCCTTAACCCAGGTATGGAAATCACCAAAGTACAGCATCAAAACAAAATTACGAATATTTAACACCAACGTAATTTCTGTACTGCTCTATTGCGCAGAGCTATGGAGAACAACAAGAAAAGATGAAGAGAGGTTAGACACCTTCCACCGCAGGATACTGAAAATACATTGGCCTGAGATCTCAAACACCAATCTTTACACTCGCATCAAGACCACACCACTGTCCCATACGATCAAAGTGCGAAGTTGGAGATATATAGGTCACATTCTGCGAAGAGAAACTAACAGTAACATCAAGATAGCACTAACCTGGACGCCTGAAGGTAAAAGAAAAGCTGGAAGACCAAAGAACACCTGGAGAAGAACAGTTGAAGAAGAAAGGATTGAGAATGGAGGAAACACAAGCAAAGAACAGAAGCAGCAGCAAGTGACAGACAGGGGTGGTGTAGAATGGTCCACGGCCTCACGAGTTCTTGAAGACCCAGAGACGATATGTATGTATGTATGTATGTAAATCTAGACAATAGGATTCGGGAACAAGCAAGGTGCTTATATTAAGTAACCCGTCCGCATATCTGAAAGTGAATATATATATATATATATATATATATATATATATATATAGAGAGAGAGGAGAGAGAGAGAGAGAGAAGAGAGAGAGAGAGACATATTATGAATAAATAAGATAGTGTACCATTAAACAATAAATAAATAAATCAGTGTACCATAAAGCAATTAATAAATAAATCAGTTTACCATAAAGCAATCAATAAATGAATCAGTGTACCACAAAGCAATTAATAAATAAATAAGTGTACTATAAAATATGCGAGTTATTTTATCAAAAACGCTTAGTGAGTTCAATATATACTGTTAAAAAAACATTATATTGTGCGTCGAAAAGTTAATCTGTGTCACCATATAAAATAAATCAGTGGAAATATTATAACTCTGTTCACGTTTACAGATTGTACTTTTTACGAATAATGTTGTACATGTATTTTGGACAGTTTAGCAAAAATGAAAAGTAGACTCTACTTCTCCACATGAACACCGAGAACTGTGAATTAGATTTTAAAAGAGAGATTTATTTGTTACCTAAATGGTTCTATTCCCCATCCTGCTATTGCTGTAAATATCCTTGGTCCTAAGTCCCTGGCCGGGTTTATAGCATAACCACAATTGTATCCAAATGAAGTACCTATAGCAAATACAATAGATCCCAGAGCTATAGGTACCAATCCTTTATTCGGCATCATATTTTCGCTATCGGTGATGGCAAGTATACAACTTATTAGTAAAAATGTGGCAAATACCTTCAACATAAGAAAAATAAAAATGGATATTCGTATTTTTATTGGTCATGTAAGTGCATCCAGGAATAAAAAAAAAATGTATTTCGATGTTAAGGTGGTGTTGATGTATATTGTATCGTATTCTTGGGTTACGTTGATTGTATCCAAGAACACGTTTTTCAGTTAAATTTCATCCTATTTTTAGACATGTCTTTCTACTAGACTCAATATTGAAACTTATCTCCTTCGTTCCTCGGATGTTTACTGCTCTATATATAGACAAAAAGACATTATAAACGCCTTTCACTTCGCGTTATTACGCCTTTATTTCGCGTTATGACGCCTTTATTTTGCGTTATTACGCCTTTTTATTTTTTTTAATTCATGAGCCTAATAGGCTTTCGTAGTTTCATGTACCATATAGTGTTTAGTATATTTTATTACATTCACAGCAAAGCTTGCAATACCTCTACCTCCTCGCTTATTGTTTATATTTGGAAGTCCCAAAACCCATTTATTCTCATTTTTTCTTTTCAGTCTCTCTCTCATTTTATTACCAAACCCATGTATTACGTCAAAATTGGACTGAGCAAATGGTGGCAATGTATCGAGGTTTTATTATGGCATACCTGGTCAAAAAACGCCGTTGTAGTTGTAACATGTTCCTGAGGGAATGTACTAAATATGCCTGCCGTTGCAGTAGGTCCTATAGTTTTACGTACACCAAGATCAAAATGATTTATTCCATCTATAGACAAATATAAAGATGTAATTAATCATATAGCAAAATGATAAACAGTACAGACCTGACGAAATTTAACGCTAGGCTAACGACAAGGAGTTGAAGCACGGCTGCCGAGAGGTTGAAATTCCGATAGTTAGTGGCTGAATACCGTAGCTGCCTTCAGATATATAACAACTGCAGAAATATAGCTTACGAGAAGCATGGTTATAGTTGCTGATTTAGCACTAATTCGTTAGTAGTGTTATTCTTTGGACAGACCTGTATTGAGTTTATGTAATGGGTTCTTTTCTTATAGACAGGAACGATCAAACTGCAATGATACTTCATTATAATGGATTATCTAATACTATCATATCATGTATATTATATTATAATTATATATAGTCACAAGTGACAAAACAAGACAAAATTACCATCATATGTTGAGTTCAGTGATTATAATAATACGAGGGGAAGTCAGAAAGTTCATAGAACAGCGTATTCAGCCAAGCGTAACACATTTTCTTTACTTATTTAGACAACACAACATACCGACATTTTAAACATATCAAGTTTATTTGCCACAAAATATTTGTGTAATTCTCAAAAGCATTCAAAGAAGCAATGATGGAAAATCAAAATGTTGAGTTTAGGGCAGTAATAAAGTTCCTCACAGTAGAGGGATCAAATGCTAAAGAAATTCACCGGCGAATGGCCGAGGTGTACGATGACAGTGGTTCTGCCTATTCCACAGTGGCTAAATGGTCAGCTGAATTTAAACATGGGCACACCTCACTGAAGGATGACCCACGGTCAGGTCAGCCAGCTGATGCAATCGCAAAGTAAATTGTCACGTCTGTGGAGACCCTCAACATGAATGATCGTCGAATTAGGATTGGTGACATAGCTTTGGAGTGTGACATTTCACATGGAAGTGTATACACGGTTATCCACGAGCATCTTGGGATGTCAAAAGTATCCGCAAGTTGGGTCCCCAGAAATCTTAATGTGCAGGATCACCTTCAAGGACTCCATTCAAGTCGAGAGCTTCTTGGCATTTATAATAATAACCCGGAGAGCTTCCATTTATGTTTAGTAAATGGTGATGAAACATGGATTCATCATTGGGACCCAGAACCCAAAAAGAGTCCATGCAATGGAAGCACCCTGACTCACCCCACCAAAGAAATTCAAAACCCAACCATCAGCTGGCAAAGTCATTTGAAATCCCATTTACGGGGAATCAGATTTCCTGATGATGATGGACTTATTCCATTACAGAGGAATGGTTTCAGGACCAAACCGAAGACTTCTATTTCAAAAGTATGGACAGTCCGAAAGAAAAGTGTGCTAAGTGCATTGGGATAAATGGGGACTACATTGTATATTGAAAAATAATAATAAAATGTATGGTTTGTTGCGGCAAATATACCCCGTTCTATGAACTTTTTGACCTCCCCTCGTACATGTGTAATAATAACAACCGTGCGTTGGCAAAAATACAAAGAAATAACTTACTATCGTTAGGAATTATAGTTTAGCGTCCGTGTGCTTCGCATTGTATAAAATGTATTCGTTTTTTAAATAAATGGTACAAAAACTACTGGTAATTATGCACTCAGATTTAATCTTTAGAGGAATTCGATTTATTGGTAAGCTGTTCCATGAATTTCCATGCACATAAGCAAATTTCATTATTGATACCAAGAAAATCCTTAACCTTGTAAACGGCCCAGTATTGTAATGGAAATAATGATATACAAAGACCCAAAGATAGAAGGACATACCGTAATATATGCCATATTGTACAGCAGCTGCGACAAAAGCCCCGGCAAATTCAGCTATAGTGTAAAACGGCCATTTCCTCCAAGGTACTCTACCAATTAAACATAATCCAAACGTAACAGCAGGATTCAGAAGACCACCTGTCAGAAAGGGATTTAAGCAATTGGTATAATGCTGAACAAAAGTGAACCAAAACAACAGAACAATAACAAAATAGAAGTTACAATCATTATTCAACTTCACGATACACAGCTTAGTATGGCAGCTCAGTTGGTAAGGTGGAAGTTCAAGGTTCGAATCCGGGTGTAGCTAAGACTTGAAAAGATGTATTGAATATTCTTTCGAATGACGAAAACCCCCTCATTTAGAAATTCAAAGTCAAGAGTCCTTCGAAAGACATCCTAAAACCGATGTCCCGTGTCATTGTGGGCGTTGCACGATTAAGAATCTTCCTCGTAAATCGTTCTGAGCGTACTGCAAAGATAAGAATTTCACTTATAGCTGGTGACATCTTGATACAAGTGATATATTTTAAATTTGATGTAAATAACCCCATTCAATAAATCAATCAATCAATATTAAAGAAACGAAAAACATAATATTTGTGAAATACCAATAAAATTTTAGAATTTACAATCATTGTTCATCTTGGCTATAAAATATACGTGTACACGTGTTTCAACTGTTTATTTAAAGATCACTTGATGTTTATGGTATCCTCATATATAATGACCTAAGTAACTGTCTGAAGAGGTTTGGAAAACATGTCCAAAAATGATGCTAGGCAATACTGGAATTTGGGGACACCGAAATATAAATACTTTTTAAACATGATATATTTTAATCCTTTGTTTTAAGGTCAGTTTTTATCTAATGTTTTCGCGCCTAAGTGGAAAGTGAATGCGGGCGTCTCTGGTATATGGCTTTGATAAGCAAACATACACTCAAAGTTGTTCAAACTTTGAAATCTTTAAGAACTTGGTGTTATGATATAAAGTATCAAGTAAACCTCGACAAATAAAAAATGTACAAAGGTTGTCATTAACGCAACTGCCCAGTCAAAGAAATGTAAAATTACTTTGGTAATCGTTAATAAAGAAAATAAGAAGATAAACAGGATAAAACAAACAATAAGAAGACGTTAAAGAACTTGCCAGAGAAATCCTGGAGGGGCTGATAACTGTCTAGTATTGACCAAACATATTAAATTGTTGGTTGATTGCTGTTTACATTGCATCAACAATGTTTCAGCTTTTAGGGACGAGACACTTTACTCATTAATCAAGGAATAATCTAGTCACACATTTATTTGGTGGCCGAGTTTGTGCCAGTATTATCTGCCATGTGCTAGTGCGATCTAGTGACGATCGTTAGATACTAGTTACACTTGCTCGCAATGTCATAGCAGACACCTCGGTCTATTATACTGGTAACGAGCAATCAGCATTGGCATAAGAAAAGGAAAATCCCTTTCTAACCTCATCGAGCTAATTCCACAAAAGGCAGATGTTTTCAGATCTAAAGTTAACGCATTAGCCGCTCGGACATCGCAGTCAGGTTGACGAACGCATTGAGAGAATGTTAGTCAATGGAGTGGTTACACATGAAAAACTTACCTGAAACTCCACCAGTGAAATAAATACCAAGTGTGAGCCCCATACCTCCCGCAAAATTGACAGTCAAAAAACTGCTTAGTGTCTGTTTGCTCAAGACATATTGTGCCCCGGACCCGATTGCAAAAGTCTGGAATTAAGAAAAGAGTAGAGCATATATATTGTATAGGTTTAAAAGTTACACATCAGAACCTTAAATGACTAAAACTATGTATATTAAATACAGAAAATGCTAAAAATATTGTTAAATGTATATAAAATATACAAATTAGCATAAAATTAATTAACATTATGTTAAATAACATCTATAAACGTGTAGGTACTGTTTGACTTAAAATAACCAGGCATGCCATATGCCCTATCTATTTTACACGGGGTTTTTTTTATGGTTTTTAACTATATAGTATATAAATAATTGAATTAGGATTTAGTGATTTTTTTACCAATAGCCTATATATGCGGTCTGTCAATACTAAGTTTTGGTAATGATCTTTCTACAGTAGCACTGGTGTTATGTCACATTGAAATGTTTTGCATTAAGGTCACGGTAAAAGCATTTGAATCCGATTTGTTTAGTTAAAGCTCAAAATTAATATCATTAACGTTAAACACAAACACATGTAGAAAGTAAGTATGTGACACGAGTCAAGCACATTGTCTTAAAGGATACGATAGGCCTTCATAACCAACGCTCTAGCTGAACTCATTTGCAAATTTACCGTAAATAAACAACGTCAAACACATACTTTTTTCAGATATGTTTCCTGAAACAATATAGGAAAATTTTGTACCTCGGAAACCGATAGGTCTAAAACTTGCGCTCAAGATCACAGCACTTTTCAGCGCTTAGGTTTGTAACCCACGAGGATCACTGGATCGATCCTAGTGTGAAAAGGTATAGCAGTTGGCTTGCAAACGGTCGGTGGCTATTTCCCTCCGTTTTTTTTCTTAAAAGTCACAAAACTGACCGCCTGTTTTGGGTGTAAAGCAACAAAAATTATAATTTTGCTCTTAAAAGATGTGTTAAAACGTGTGGCTGTGTTCATTACAATTAAGAAAATGTCCCTTAGTAATGGGGTTCGATGCTGTGTCACGCGATACCCCCCAACGCCGGTTTGTGCGGATCACTCATTTCCAATTGATAGTGAATCGCATAAAATGACATTTTTCCAGTAAAAACGATGTTAACGTTTTCCAAAACGTTAAGAGGTATTGATCAGGTGGTAAATCGGCGAATACTATTCGGCACCATATACGCATAAACCGATAAACAGTTGATGGCTCTCAATCTTTGAGATAGACTAGCTGTACATGTGTCCATATAATATTTTGAGTAATAAATGCTTACTAATTCAATAATTCATTTACGGGAGGGGGTTTACAAGTTTATTTTTTGCTTATATTATGCAAAATAAATAAATAAAGAATAAATAAATAAATAAATAAATAAATAAATAAATAAATAAATAAAAAATTAAATAAATAAATAAATTTAATTTTGAGGTCATCTTCTTTAACTTAGTCTGTCAAATGATTTGTTATCACCGAGACCTATTAAGTACAAGGTGCTAGTACCGATAGCAGAGAGTCACTATTGCTTTAACAAAAGGGTCAGTTTTTGTAGACAGGTTTAAATATGGGTCACTGTGTATCTAACCACTAGTTCGCCCACAAACTTATCATGTGTTAATAAGATGAAACGTTTAAACTTATCGGAACTCCAACGGAAGTTAAACCTTCATAACAAGCTTCCAAGGACGTTTTTTTCAGATCATAAATATTTAATATAATGTTACAAAAACATAATTTTTTGTTTCAATTGAAATATGTAATTACATAAAAATACAAACACACCAACCCACCAACCCACAATCCCAAAGCAAAGTAAACGTTGAAACTGGCAAATGAAGTTAAAAGCCAGGGAAGTGAAACCGGGTTTTTAGAAACGGTAAGCATCATGGTGAGCTAGCTACAAACGTCACGGTTGAAATAAAAACTGAGAATTAAAGGAATATGCAACTGTGGGATGTTAAATATATCCAGACAGAGACATCATACAAACTGAGAATGAAGGGAATATACAACTGTGGGATGTTAAATATATCCAGAGTAATTTTGGATACAGAGACATCATACTTATCAACAATATTGCGATGACGACCATCTTTTGATAAGCGTAGGCTTGCAATATAATAGTTATAGTTTGATATTAAAAGTATGGGTATAATACATTCGATGATTTAGTACTATGAAATCATTAATTTTCGTGGACAGACCAATCCTCGAATTCACACGTCACTTGTTGATATGCCAAATTTATACCTTAAACGATATCAACTAGACCAAAGTATCTGCCTTTACGATGGTAACACTTTTTTATATTGCTATCATCGATGTTAGCAGTATAAAACTGACTTGCCATCGTTAGGGCAGATAATTCGGCCCGAGTAACAACAAACCCAAGTACAAAAACAAAAATAAATTATTTCACGGGGTATCGTGATCAAATACCGATTGGATGGATATCAAGAGCCAGTCTATATTGGAATTATATCGAACTGTCACCATGTAAAGGTGAAATTTGCACCCTAATTTCAAACGTGGTTGTATGCATAAATTGCTAAATAGGTGTTTTCACTTCCAGAGCACTCAGCCTTAGTTTCCTGGTGTGGCGGAAGTTCACTTCTTGTTCTTAATTACTATTTGCAATTTTTTGAAGTTTTATTTTGCTTTTGGTATTGTATTCTGAACATGGGTCAGTATGTTTGTGGTTCATGATCATATTGATATTGATTTCTTTGCGACAGACAATACAGACTATTTATCACATACCCATTGAATCTTACTATAACGATACATTACATTTTCTTGCCATGAAATACAAAGGTCCGTATCGCACATGTGCAATACAATATTCCGTATCATCATAGTAACCGGAACTACTTTTAGGGGAGTTTCCTTTTCCAACAACAATAATATGACGCCATTCATTGATTATAATGTGAGCGCGCTCGTGTAATGTATCTGTCCGCACAATAAACGAGTGCGATCAGCTACGTCAGAAAACCACATATGTGTGGTTTTGCGCATTAATCAAACCACGCATATCATGCCATGATTTGTTCAAAGTGTCCATACATTACTGGACGACAAAACGGATACCATAGCTACCATAGAGCCACGAAAATTGAACATCACGAAAATAATGATTTCACAGAACTGTAACATAACCAAATAACACGCATTTATCAACTCTCGAAATTGCATTTGTTCATAGAGCCACGAAAATTGAACAAAAATAATGATTTCACAGAACTGTAATGTAACCACATATCACGAATTTATCAACTCTCGAAATTGTATTTGTTCATAGAGCCACGAAAATTGGACAAAAATAATGATTTCAGAGAACTGTAATGTAACCACATATCACGAATTTATCAACTCTCGAAATTGTATTTGTTCATAAGGCCACGGAAATTGGACATCACGAAAATAATGATTTCACAGAACTGTAACATAACCAAATAACACGCATTTATCAACTCTCGAAATTGTATTTGTTCATAAGGCCACGAAAATTGAACAAAAATAATGATTTCACAGAACTGTAATGTAACCAAATATCACGAATTTATCAACTCTCGAAATTGTATTTGTTCATAGAGCCACGAAAATTGGACAAAAATAATGATTTCAAAGAACTGTAATGTAACCACATATCACGAATTTATCAACTCTCGAAATTGTATTTGTTCATAAGGCCACGGAAATTGGACATCACGAAAATAATGATTTCACAGAACTGTAACATAACCAAATAACACGCATTTATCAACTCTCGAAATTGTATTTGTTCATAAGGCCACGAAAATTGAACAAAAATAATGATTTCACAGAACTGTAATGTAACCAGATATCACGAATTTATCAACTCTCGAAATTGTATTTGTTCATAAGGCCACGGAAATTGGACAAAAATAATGATTTCACAGAACTGTAATGTAACCACATATCACGAATTTATCAACTCTCGAAATTGTATTTGTTCATAAGGCCACGGAAATTGGACATCACGAAAATAATGATTTCACAGGACTGTAATGTAACCACATATCACGAATTTATCAACTCTCAAAACAGTTATTTGTTTATAGAAGAACCACAGAAATTGCTAACCACGAAAATAACTGTAAATGCAAAAGTATGTCACGGATATTGTGCTAACCACGAAAATAACTGTAAATGCAAAAGTATGTCACGGATATTGTGCTAACCACGAAAATAACTGTAAATGCAAAAGTATGTCACGGATATTGTGCTAACCACGAAAATAACTGTAAATGCAAAAGTATGTCAAGGATATTGTGCTAACCACGAAAATAACTGTAAATGCAAAAGTATGTCAAGGATATTGTGCTAACCACGAAAATAACTGTAAATGCAAAAGTATGTCACGGATATTGTGCTAACCACGAAAATAACTGTAAATGCAAAAGTATGTCAAGGATATTGTGCTAACCACGAAAACCAATGATTTCAGAATACTGTAAATGCGAAAGTGGGTGACTATGTCGACAAATATAATTTCGACAAGAAAATTGTTGTTTTATTCATTTTCAGGGAAAGGGTGATCCTAAAATACATAACTTAATTAAATAGCCAGTACATGTCGTAAATCTGACACACACTGTAAGATGGGCATATGAAGACTTACATAAAGCCTAGGGCGTTCCAGTAAAAATACATTTATTAGAATAATAAATTGGATGAACCGTCCGAGTGAAGGCCGTTTCATTAAGATCTTTTTAGTCAGCTTAAGATGAAACTGTAGGAATGCGACATATTGCTGGCATTGTTTAATAATGGTTGTTATAGTGCTGTATTTGTACACTTATTTTCAAGTGAAAAGTTTCTCGTTGTTCACGGTCTTTGTTTTTAAAACTTTTGGTTCTTCTGAAAGAACAATTTTTGCCTTATATCAAGGATCGAAGCCGTGAAGCCGTGAAGCCGTGGTCTTTCACTTACGAAAAAATATTCTGTGTGTTATGATGCTGAATTGAATAAACAGCGGAGTAAAGGCTGCTTCACTAACATTTAGTTTTTTAAGTTAAGGTCCAAATATGTTCAGCTTACTGTAGGACTACAATACATTACCGGTACTGTTAATTCCTGGGTTTGTTTGTTTTTACAGTTTCTCTGGTCTTTGGGATCAACTAAGAGATCAATTATTGCCAAACGTTAAGTTCTAGACAAGGACTTGTGACATCGAATAACTTAGCTGGGTGTCTCGAAGCTGCTGCGTAAACCGACGTTATTTATTTGTAACAATCAAGATGGTTTCTAGCTACGCAGGTCTGGTCTTTTTTTACTCTCTTTAATTGTATGAAACTGATACATGACTAAATTCAAAGCCAAGTTTCATCATTTAAGTCCAAATAAACAGACTAAGACTTGAAAATAGGTAGTGACTGTTCTTTCACTAAGCACTATGCAGCCATGGATCCTTTGCAAGAAATATAAAAACCGATGTTCCAACGCTGCGTGTCACGGCAGACGTGGCACGTTAAAGGACCAACCACACGTACGCACACATTGCCCTATGCGCACTGCAATGGTAAAAGTATTTTGCCAATTCACCTATAACTGGTTATGTCTCGATATAAGTGAAATATTCTTAACTGGGACGTAGAACCCCATTTAATCAATTAATAATCAATAGAGGTGCAATCAAATATACACCATATATATATATGTATATAGATATACGTACGTTGATAATGTGATATTAATATTTATTTGCATAGTAGTGAGATGGGAGACGATAAAAACTTTCAAATACCACTGCTAGCCATCACTTAAAACATACCATAAAATACATGTGTATCCACAGAACCACTCTCTGTATAATGGTTTGCATTCTAATCAGTCTTTAAATATTTAAAGGTTCGATCATTTTTGCACCCATTGTGTGTTAACAATTCCCAATAATAATAATGATGACGATGATGATGATGTTTAATATAAGGTTTTCCAGAAGGGGCCATTTTCAAATCGTTCCTCTGAAACACTGAAACATCAACATTCCACAAAAACCTTAACATTTGGGTAATTTAGCAAAATACGGTACCAATGGCCCCATGCTCCCTTCAAAATAAACACTATAATAACAGTAATACATTGTAATAATACACATGGGAATCCTTTATTTATTTATTTATTTATTTATTTTATCATTATTTTTTTCTATTGCAGAGTAAAATAAACTACAGCAATGCACAATGCATTTCGACCACACATTACATCCTTTTATGTCAACATTAATATGCGTAACACATCAATTTCAAATTAATAACAATTACTTAAAATTAAATCTACAAAACCATGAATATCCTTCTTTAAAAATCTTTTTTCTAGCGCCCTTGAAAGTAGCTGATGAGTTGAAGATTTATGTAACAATATATAATATTACTCACAGTGCCAAAAAACTACATGTACGTCAAAATTCTAACCTCAAATATTAAAATTTTAATGCAAGGAAGAGAAAGTAAAATTTCGTAATTTTTTTATTACATTTTTCAAAGATTTTAGATAATGATGATACATCTATGTTACAACGAGATTTTGTAGAAAACAAAAAGGTTTAAAAAAAATCATTTTACAATATTTATAATTAAAACTTACCACGAGTATAAAAGTTCCAATAAATTCTGCTAATATTTCCCTCCCGAGACAGCTCTTAATTTTGAATTTAGACATTTTTCTTTTTCTTTTTTTTTCTACCACTGTATAAAACCTGTCACATAAGTGTCGTGCAACATGTATATATTTATAATGACTGTATATCAGTGTAGGTAAACAACACCGACCTGTCCGCTTGACCTTCCACCAGGAATATTCATATGCGATGATCCATCTTATATATAGGTAGCGTTAGGATCCGTAGTTACACATAAACAATACATATTCTCCTCGATGTAGACAATATAGGCACTTTTGTTACCTATATATAAATGTATTGGTCTACGCTGACTATTTAAATCAAAGGTCAAGCGGACAGGTTAATGTTGTTTGCCTATAGTAACGTCACCTTATCAGAACTTTAACTGAGACAGCCAGATAGATCTTCAAAGCAATCTTAATGATTTATTATTTCCAATAGTTTGTGAAAAATATTGGTTTTGAGCCTTGACCTTTATGAAATTTTCAATAACATAGATGCTAAAGGTTGCTTCAACAAGTTAATAGAGTTATCAACTTCAAACTAAAGGGTTGTTCATTTCAACTATGTAAATTTCTTCAGAGTATTACATGGGACTAGTGTATTTTAAGTGCACGCACTGTACAATATTCAGTCACGATATGACTAGGATTAGAATATACACAAGAACTGTAAACTCTAAATATTCAGATATGTAATTTAATATTACTCATAATGTAAGTTGTTAGGGACATGATGCAAATCAACCCATCCCCATAGTCCTTGATAACTCTCGTGGTAGGTGTAGCTAGCTAGACAACAGGTGATTTACCCTTCCGTAGCACCTCGTCTCACTTCCCTGATGGAATTTTACGTGTTTAACTTAATTTTTTTTCTTCTTCTTGATTTTGATTAGAAATCAATCGTTAATTGATTGGTATAATGTGCTTGATTTTGACATTTTGGAAATCATTTGTATTTGTAACTGACCTCAGTTTTCGTGGTTTTTTTTATCATATATTTAGTATCCTCAGAGAACTTCTTATTTTCTCTGAAATGAACAGAATATGTAAATATACAAATGTTTATACATGTATTTCATATATCACCTGACGTGACGGTTTTACCTTCAGGCACAAAAATGTAAGATTCTGCTTATGCAATAAGAAAGTTGCGGAACAACTCGCATATTGTATTAATGTCATTTATTAAGAACTGTCATCCGAGAATTAATGTAAAGATGCAGGAAATTAGACACTATTAACTTAATTATAAAACTGGTTAAAAACATGAAAATAAACCCATGTTGACATAGTTACATAAAAGTGAGTTGGGGTGAGTGAAGTATTGTCAAGTTTAAGCCGCATCAATAATTCACTCACCATATTCAGATAGTTACATAAAAATAAACATTTATTGTTATGGGTGCTGGGCTAAGTGCAAAACAATATAAAAATAGATTTAAATTTAGAAAATAAATTCAATACAGGAATTCCAAAACGAATATAAATTAGCCCATGGTGATATCGTTATATAATATAAACATTATTTTTATTGGCAATGTAAAACAATATAAAATTCGACTAAATGTACAAAAAACTCATTTTTTAAATTTCATTTATATTTTGAAATTCCAAATCGAATATCAAACAATCATACATGATGATTTTATCGCTTTAAACATATTGATGACATATTTAAAACATGTATCACTCGGAATCGGTCTCTAGCACGACTAGCTCGTTACGATAAGCAATTGAAGTACTGCACAATTTTGTGTAATTTCACTTTTTCACATATATTTTTGTTTAATTTAAACACACCGTCGCTTACGACATGCATGTCTAATCTCTGGAACACCTAATGAAGGTTGTTACGCGTACATGTGAAAAAATGCAAGTCATAAGATCAATGGTAATTTTTGCCCGTTGGTCTCTAGCAGGGTTATCAAGAACGAACATATTGCAAATACAGTCAAACCTGTCAAAACGTCACCTACATATTCCATATAAGAATAACCTGCTTTTTAAAGACCCAATGCACTTTGTTCATGCCGCATTTGAGTTTGTATATAAGGGCCACCTGCCCATAAAGACCATGTTTACTGGTTCTTTTGGGTGGCCTTTATAGACAGGTTTGACTGTATTACTATATAATATGTAGTACATATCGCAGGTTATATAGTTAGAACAAATTATGGAATAATAAGTAATCGTTATATGCCACATTTCAAGACATGTATAAAGGGTGCAATTATAGATTATTAATGACATGAAAATTAATTACATGACCTGTCACCAGTACACAGTGCAAACTTGTCGAAAATTTAACTTTAAGCTGATGAATTAGTACCGAATTGGCAGCTCATTCGGTAGCCCATTAGCTATATCTCGACAGTTTTTTGACAGTTGTCTCTCAGCAGTTTAGCTCATTCGGTAGCCCATTAGCTATATCTCGACAGTTTTTTGACAGTTGTGTCTCAGCAGTTTAGCTCATTCGGTAGCCCATTAGCTATATCTCGACAGTTTTTTGACAGTTGTGTCTCAGCAGTTTTTTAACAGTTGTCTCTCAGCAGTTTTTTGACAATTGTGTCTCAGCAGTTTAGCTCATTCGGTAGCCCATTAGCTATATCTCGACAGTTTTTTGACAGTTGTCTCTCAGCAGTTTTTTAACAGTTGTCTCTCAGCAGTTTTTTGACAATTGTGTCTCAGCAGTTTAGCTCATTCGGTAGCCCATTAGCTATATCTCGACAGTTTTTTGACAGTTGTCTCTCAGCAGTTTTTTAACAGTTGTCTCTCAGCAGTTTTTTGACAGTTGTGTCTCAGCAGTTTAGCTCATTCGGTAGCCCATTAGCTATATCTCGACAGTTTTTTGACAGTTGTCTCTCAGCAGTTTTTTAACAGTTGTGTCTCAGCAGTTTAGCTCATTCGGTAGCCCATTAGCTATATCTCGACAGTTTTATGACAGTTGTCTCTCAGCAGTTTTTTGACAATTGTGTCTCAGCAGTTTAGCTCATTCGGTAGCCCATTAGCTATATCTCGACAGTTTTTTGACAATTGTGTCTCAGCAGTTTAGCTCATTCGGTAGCCCATTAGCTATATCTCGACACTTTTTTGACAGTTGTCTCTCAGCAGTTTTTTGACAGTTGTCTCTCAGCAGTTTAGCTCATTCGGTAGCCCATTAGCTATATCTCGACAGTTTTTTGACAGTTGTCTCTTAGCAGTTTAGCTCATTCGGTAGCCCATTAGCTATATCTCGACAGTTTTTTGACAGTTGTCTCTCAGCAGTTTTTCTACCACTAGCTATCCATATTTCTGCCACTATGAAGCCGAACTTCAACACCGGCTTTTGTTAGCTCAGTGTTAAGCTTTCGCCAGGTCTGTAATTTGCATACATGTAGTAAAAACTCGGCAATCGAATGGGCGAGGTATGGTTATATATATATATATATTTATATACAAAAGTGGGTATGTGTATTTACAATGAAAATTAAAATAAACCATACATCATGACAAAAAATGGCGTGGTTTAATTTTGTTGTCACCGAGATAAGACCAAAATTTCGTATGTGCATAATCACTATCGACCCGCAGTTGTTCCATGTGGCGTTTGTTCCGCGAGGTCTTCTACTAGCTAGTCTTCAGCCTCTTTGTGACCTGTTCCATTAATTGGTAATGCTTGATACTTCTGGCCCAAAATGATCTAAATAACAATAATCAAAAACAAATATATACATGTACATGTATTAAGACCCCTCGGAAGCTGATCTTCGATTCCATTCCTAAGACCCTCAGCGTTAAACTCTCGACAGGCCTGTATGGTGGATGTGATAAGATTAAATCGCATCTTAAATTTATGAACATCTTGAAAAACAGAAAAAAAGAAGAAGAAAAACGTTTATACACATGTTTTATTTTTTAAAATTGCTAGTTTTCAGTTTAGGAAAATCTTAAATATGGAACTTGGACCAGAAAATTAAAACATTGATCGAATAAGCAAAACTGGAGTGTCTTGAGAAAACCGGCGATCTTCGGCAAGCGAAAAAATTGATTTCGTTTATTAATGCAAAACCTATTATGTCAGACTTAAATCTTAACACGTCAAGAACTCAAGAGGGTACTCGGTACCATTCCGGACAAAATTGTCTCTCGTTTGAACGATTCAATATTCAAATAGATTTGTTTCTTCAGCTACCGAATGAAGATAAAAATACAATTCTTAGTTCAACTAAGGAAATCACAAGTGACGTCATATTCTCGTGTATCAGTTTCACTCTTCACCCGCATACGGAATTCAGTTCTGCCAAATTCCATTACTAGCTGATACCGGACTTCCGGTGGCCATCCTTGTGAAGAGGGCGTATGATAATTTTCCCCAACATTTCAAACCGTCATCCGTAACACATACTTTATAATTCTTCTTGGCTACAAACACTGGAATAACCATCTCAATATGTTTCCTTGACTCTTCCCTATGTGTACTGGAAACTTTGTGTTCCACGGAACTATCAATGTCGATGACTTCACCCTCTTTGACTAAAGCTTTAAACACATGTCTACATACCGTCTCTCCGTCCACCATCTCTTTAAATTCCTCCGGATGCACGCCCTCTACAAATGGTCTGTTTACTCTGATGCCATAGGTATATCTACTTACACGGGCAGATATTTCTGAGGGATTAAATCCATATATCACTGCTCCTTTCATCACAGAAACTGAAGGGTCATGTGGAATAATTATCCTTAAATTCTTGAACTGATTGCTCAGCGATTGTCGGACAAAATCCGATTCTGCGAAACCTCCTACCATCAAAATCAGTTTAATATTACTGACGCGTAAAAGGATTTCTTTTATGTGATTTGCAATTTTGTGTGTTGTGGGCTGAAAAAACGTAATAAAGTCCCGATACCCCACGTACAGATGCTCAATAGTTTGATTCTCGACAACAATACAGGAATTTAAAAGAAGACGAGTTGGTAGTTTCAGTCTTAAATTCGAGTCTTCCTCGAAAGTCAGGGACCGTTTCTGAATCTCGAATTCGCGGTGTAAGTCTAACCAATCACGGGGTGAAATATCTCTCAGTTCTCTTATTGCCTCACTGCCGTATTTAGTGTTCACGTAATTGTAAAATTCTTCATCGACGCTACACCCTCCCCAATCACCTCCGGAAGACTTGTGGATTTCTATCAAAGAACCATCGTCTCTAACTTCATGAACAGCTGTATCGACAGTTCCACCTGTAAACAAAAAATATAAGAATTTATCCGCCAGGCGGAACAAGATAAGAACATAATTAATATTACAAAGGGGCGCAACAAATTACACAGAGTTATTTCCCCATTTGTCGAACAATGTCATATTCTGGTAATCATGTATGTACCAAGTCTAGTAAAATATCAACAGTGTTGGAGGAGTAGTTCGGACGGACAACGCCTTACCAAAATTTGAAGAAACTGCCGTATAAAAAGAAGTTTGGTCAATTGCTGTAAAACAAGCAAAATTGCACTTATACTAAACCATGTTATCATAACCCAACGGAGTCATTGCGTCACGGAAAACAATTAGTTAATTTGCGATTTTAGTTTGTTGAGGGTTTTCTATTTGTTTGTTCGTTGTCTCTCTCTCTTACCTCCTAAATCCAGTATCATGCTCTCGCTCTCTCTCTCTCTCTCTCTCTCTCTCTCTCTCTCTCTCTCTCTGTTTACCTCCTAAATCCAGTATCATGCTCTCTCTCTCTCTCTCTCTCCGACTCTCTCTCTCTCTCTCTCTCTGTTTACCTCCTAAATCCAGTATCATTCTCTCTCTCTCTCTCTGTTTACCTCCTAAATCCAGTATCACTCTCTCTCTCTCTCTCTCTCTCTCTCTCTCTCTCTCTCTCTCTCTCTCTCTCTCTCTCTCTGTTTACCTCCTAATTCCAGTATCATGCTCTCTCTCCTCTCTCTCTCGTTTACCTCTTAATTCAGTATCATGCTCTCTCTCTCTCTCTCTCTCTCTCTCTCTCTCTCTCTCTCTCTCTCTCTCTGTTTACCTCCTAAATCAAGTATCATGTACCTCCCTCCTGGTTGGAAACACTTAATTATTTCTTTATCTTTAGATCCATCAAGTGTATACTTAGGTAGAGTCTTACAGAATAAGGCAGCTGCTTCAGGCTCCAGACACAATGTCAGTTGACTTCGTGGGATGCCTGCCTATAAGATAAGATAAGATGTTTATTACCAACAACCAAATTCAATTGAATAAGGATCCCCCGCCAGTAGGTACTTTTTGCGACTTGTGCCTATGTTCGAAGGGCCATAACTCCCAGGGAAATGACAAACCCAAGTCAAACGTTGATGATATGTGCATCTCCAGTAAATATCATATCAATGTTGGTGTTTTTCAACACATTCCATAAAATAGTGCTTCATAGTTTCGGAGAACTACTACGGACAAGAAGTGTCTGGACGGACAGACAAAAGTTAGAATTTAATATCTCTCTCTCTTTCTTCGAGGGAGATAAAAAGTTAAAAATTAAAAACTGCTGGCAACTACAAAGTATAGTGTGCTATACATGTAGTAAATCTACTGTTAAGGACAGCCTTGGGGGTTCAAGCTTCTTACATGATAACAAGGTCTGATGGCCTCAAGGTAATCCTTTATTATAATCAGTAGACTGTCAGTAACTACAATAGTGCGCTAGGATTAGTCATTTGCTTCAGCCTTCAAAACGCCAGTTGACTTCGAAACTATCTGACTATAATGTAGAATTAAACGTGTTATTAATTGTTTACAAATACAATAGCCGGTGTCTATAAGTATGCTGTCAGTCCCATGTTCAAGACACAAAATATGTTTAGCTCGAGAATCTTTGTTTTCATCTAAACCGCCAAAACGGCTAGGTAACTCAACCATTCATGACCACAGAAAAGGCTAAGTAATGTCAACTAGTATCACTAAATCATGGTCACTAAAAAAGCTAAGAATCCATAAAATATCTGGCAATCGAATAATATGGCTGTCATCGTAAAATTGTTAGTACGTGTGATATTTTGGATGTCCAATAGCCCGCCTCAGTTTTGATTTCACGCGTAGTGGGTGTGGCTAGCACAGGAGGTACTTACCCTTCCGGAACACCCGGTCTCACTTCCGACTGGTTTACATGTAACTTAAATTGCCAATTTCAAAGATTTTACTTTGCGTTGGGATTGTTATTTTGACATGGATCGGTATGCTTGTTTTTATTATTATTATTAATTTCATTTTACAGTCACGATATCTTACTTGTTTTCCCGCCTCTATCATAAACTGTTTTGCCGCTTCACTCCAAATGGCGGGAATTGTAAGCACCCAGAATATATCTTCTTCCAAAAACCCTGGGCTTCTTTTCTCAAATGTTTCTAAAATATGCCCCTTTAAAAACTTGATAGCTTCTGTAAATACGCACAATGCTTGCATATCTTTTCCGGTCTCATCCCTTAAAATGAAATTTTTCTTTAAAACCTATAGAATATTGAAATGAATAACATAAGCAAATAAGCTTTTTAAAATAAGCTCAAGGTTAAATTGTTCAGAGACATACTCAGATGCACAAACCACAAACTGACAAAAAGTGGAAAAAAAGTTATCGCGCAAATTCACAATAGTTACTTCTTTATTTTTCGAAATAGTACTTCGTATTCAAAATAGCTTATACGAATATACCAAATATCCAAATATTATTACCAAATTCGAAATATATTGCGAATATGCAAGAAACATTGTTCTGAAAATGCAACATAAATAAATCTATTGCAAATTTACTAAATAACTTTTGCGAATAAACGAATTTTATATACCAAATCATGGAGTAAATATTGCGAATATACGAAATACTATTTCAAAATAACGAAGCAGTATTTTATATACACATGTATGTGATTTTATGGGCTGCATGAGCTTAGTACGTTCGTCCGAGCTTTATGCTGTATTTTTAACTCGCTTTAACTCGGTTTTTTTACTCAACACATTTACAGGTTATCGTAATTCACATAAATACATAAGACATGTACGTAATATTCCATGTGTTCCTTAATTCTCTAACATGGTGCAATATGCTTGATGAAAGTTGAATAAGTAACGTACATTTGTATTCAAGGTATGCAATTAAAGGGTATGCTATTGTCTAATTTAAAATGACTGATAAATGTTAAGTAATTCAATAAATAAATTTGAAAATGCGTAATATATCGATCAAATAAAAACCATTTATATTAAGATATTTACCAGTTTGTCATGAAGTTGCATCTTAAATTTCTTAAAGCAGAACCAATCATGGTTTTCTTTTCGCTGACACAACTTAGTGTATTCCTCTTCTGCTTTGAATCCAAAAGAATGGAATTTCTTTTGAGGTGTAAATAACACAGTTGTTGGGGCTTTATACATGGCCTGTCCAAGTTTCCATTCGTCGTTTAGATGTATTAACGAAGAATCTTTTTGAAATTCTTTTCGATATGCATAAGCATAACCCGAGTAAGTTGTACCAAAGTCGATGGCTGCCACTACTTTCTTGCTATGATTTTGACTGGCTGGTTGTCGTAGTCGTTTTGGTGTAGAGAAACGAACGCTGCCCATTTCCGGTTCGCTGACGTCATTTAATAATCTCATATGTGATGATACCTTGTTTCCCATTTTCACTTATTTCCTTGAAATAATGAAAATGTGATGTTCATTAAATGATAAAAGGACAATACTGTTTCTTCCAACATCCCTGAATCGACTGTCTCGATATAAGTTTAAAAACCTTGACAAACCGGCCGTAAAACACCATTACCATTACTCTACTCAAACTGGACAAGAATGAGATAGATATAAAATGTGGCAATATTTACTGAGCACATGCAAAACGAACGAGTAGATGTTAAGTATTTCAACTAAATACACTGAAAATGTGCCTGATCAAGATTTACTAGGAAAAACACTTTTAACGGCATTAAAACAATATAAAATCGCTAAAACCCAATGTTGTGATCACAAAAGCGCTTGGCTCCTTGAAACATGGTTCTTTATAGATAAAACTATCAAACTACCTCCAGTTATCATGGAAAAGAATATTTGATTTATTTAATAATTATTGTTCTGCCATGTTGTTACCATAACGTGTTTATTTTTTGTATAATTGCATTAGCAATTTTTGTTTTGCTTTGCAAATAAATATTATTCTTATTATAAATACCTTAAATATACAGACCTTTAATTATTTATTTATGTAATCAGGTATTTATCATATTGGTCTTGATATGACATACTGTCAATCTTTTATTAAAATGTATGTGTTTAATGATAATGGAGTGTATAACATACGGTATGACCGGTGCACAACACTCGCAAAAACGTCTGGACTTAAGTGTCTGGATATGTCCAAATTACAGAGTTAATATCGGTGGTCTCAAGATGTTTACCTCTTGTCTTGTTTTTTATCCAGGAGATTACTATCGTGGTCACTGTCTGATGAAAAGATGGCGGCAACAATGTAGACCCGGTTATACCATCGGAGGACAATATGAACAAATTCAGGTATTAGAGCAGGTTGGTCGTGTATCCGATTAGATAGTGATATGTATAAGTAGATAAAGATTGTGTAGAGACTTGAAGAAGAACTTAAAAAGTAATATAGGAAGAGATATTACAGTTGAAAACTTGTAAAAATAATATACATTGTGAGTAGTATTCAATAGGTGGTCAGTTATAAACAAGTATTGATATATATATATATAGTACACCTGTTGTGTAACACGTATATATACCCGATATACCCGATACATGGTGTCTGTTATTTATTACCTGTGTCTATTTACTATCTGTCTATCCTGTATGGCAACTTCGACACCAAATATTTGTGAATCAATATCGAACGCCCATGTAACTTTATATAGCGAAATGGCACAAGCATCACAATTGCAAACAACAGAGCCAGAACACCCAGGCCTGTCACATTTACAAACAGTGCCCATGCATCAGATGCCTCCACAACATTTTGAAATGAACTTTTTTATGAATGATATCATACGTAGATTAAATACAATTGACTGTAAAGTAAGTAAACTGGATGCAATAGAAACTGGACTTAGAACTGTCACAGAGAGAGTAGGTCAGGTCGAAACTTCGTTAGATACAGTGACATGTAACCAAATAGAACTGGACAAAGTAGTCAGAAAATCAGATGGGTATTATAAACAAGTGACTAGTAAAGTTACGCATTGTGAGACAGAAATAATGACACTTAAAAAACAAGTCCATGAAGAGTACAAGATTGAAATAGATGAAATGAAAAAGAAATCAAAAAAGCAAGATTTGGAAATGAACGCGATGAAAACACAAATAAGGCGTTTACAGAGAGCAACTGAAGATCTATACGATGTAAAATACCAAATAGAGGATATGGAAAAGGAAAACAAAATATTAAGAAACAAAGTGATAGATATGCAAGAGAGAAGTATGAGAGACAATCTCATATTCACTGGAATAAATGAAGACAACCAGCAAAATTTTGAAGACACGGAAAAACTAGTTCAGGACTTGATCAAGAACAAGCTTGATATTCAAGAGGAAATAGAAATTGAAAGAATTCATCGTTTTGGAAGACGCTTTGGGGATCGCCCGAGACCGATAGTGGTGCGATTTAGCAGATATAAGCAGAGGGAATTAATAAGAAAAAAGGCAAGGGAACTGAAAGGAACAGGATATGGAATACATGAGCAATATCCCCATGAAATAGAGAGAGTAAGGAAAGAACTCTACCCTGTACTTCGTCAAGCTAGAGCATGGAATAATAAAGCTGTGTTAATAAAAGACAAACTATATATAAATAACAAACTATATGTGTTCCCAGAGATGAAAGAAGATGGTAATGGAGAAATCGCGAATATAGAGGACAGATGGACAATATCGTTTGTTCCAGACAACAGGTATAGCAGGGAGGATAGATTCAGTGAGTCAAGAACATATAAACGAAGGAAAATAAATTCTACAGAAAGTGCAACAGGTGGAGATGTTGTAGATGTTGTGCATCAAGATGACACTGGAGTTGACAAAGAAGAGGACACAGAAGAACAACTGATAACAGAGAACAGTGAATAGGAACACGCTGGAGGTGGGACCTTAACAGAAATAAACAATGACAATAAACAAGTTTTAGACAAGGTTAAGATATGTTCTTTGAACGTTTGTGGTATTAAATCAAAACTAAATATTCCTGAATTTACACAATTTATTAAACAATATGAAATTATTTGTCTTTCAGAAACCAAGCTTACAGATTTAGATGATCTTACTTTAGAAGGTTATCAAATATCAGAAAAATAGATGTAGTCGCTCAGGGGGTTTAGCTGTTCTAATCAGAAATGATATCGCACAGTATTTTGAGATAATTCCAAGTAAAAGTAATTTAGTGCTATGGTTTAAAAGTACCCAAATATTTATGGATGAAAAAGTCATTTTTGGTGCTGTTTATATTCCACCTATTGATTCTAAGTACGCAGATTCAGACTGTTTTAATGAGCTAGAAAGCGAAATCTTAGAATGCAAAATAATTGTGATAAAGTTTGTATATTAGGTGACTTAAACTCTAGAACTGGTGAGCATATCGACTATGTCAATGCTGAAAACTTTATGTTAGAACTCTTTGAAAATGATGACGACATTCAGACATACTAAGGGGCTCAGACCTTTTGAGTAGTTTGAATGTACCACTGGCACGTAGGTCATGTGATAAGAAAAAACCTAATACTTACGGCTATAGGCTACTCGAAATGTGTAGAAATAGCAATATTTTCATAGTAAATGGTAGAGTCGGTCAAGATAGGGGTATAGGGAAAACAACTTCTAACGGTGTAAGCTTGATTGATTACGCCATATGTACACCAAATGTATTTTCTTATATTACAGATTTTTGTGTTAAAGATTTTTGCCCATTATACTCTGACGTCCATTCGCCAATTATACTTACCTTAGATTGTAGAATCCAAATTGTACCAAAACCCGATCTATATCAGAATGCCCCCGTTCCCAATAAGTGGATTTCTGAAAAATCTATATGTTTCGTAGATAATTTACCCTTAGATGAAGTCAGTAGTATTGTTAATTCTTTAGTAGACTTTAATGAAAATTGTGATAATACAAACTTTAATGATACTAAATCTTTTGTTGACGATTGTAAAACGTGTATGTAATATGTTTGTAACTACCGCTGAAAAAAGTTTTGGAGTTAAAAATCATAAAAAACGTAAAGCACGTAATAGTAAACCATGGTTTAATTTTGAATGTAAAGAAAAGAGAAAATTATTCCATAAGGCAAAAATGTATACATTAACACAAAGTCCGATATCGCAAAAGAAAATTTAAAAATCGCCAGTAAAAATTATAAAAAAGTTATATCAAAAAGTTTTTGTACTCACAAAAAGAAAATTGAAGACAAACTAAAGAAAATAAGAACAACAAACCCAAAAGATTATTGGAAAGTTTTAAATAGGAAAAAATCAAAAATTGTGATGGATATTAATATTGAAAATTTGTTTGACCATTTTAATAATCTGAACAAAGTTCCCGATAAAGACCCATTAGATGAGAGTTGTGTTTCAGAACCTAGTAACGAAATCAATGAGGAGATAAATGTCCCCATATCAGAAAAAGAAATTGTTGAGGTTGTTAATAACTTAAAAAACGGAAAATCTGTGGTGAAGATGGAGTTATAAATGAATATTTTAAAATTACACTAGACACAAATGTTACCTATATATATCTTATTGTTTAATTTGGTCCTGGATACTGGTTGTATACCTTCTGACTGGGTCATAGGGGTCATTAGACCAATATATAAAAACAAAGGTGATACAAAAAATCCTGATAATTATAGAGCCATAACCTTACTTAGTTGTTTTGGGAAAATTTTCACTGCTATATTAACAATAGATTGAGAATTTATACAGATAAAGAAAATATTTTAAAGCGAACTCAAACGGGTTTTAGGAAGAACCATTCCACCCTTGATAATATATTTAGTCTCTATTGCATTATTGAAATTTTGTTTGCTTCTAAGAAGAAATTGTTTTGTACTTTTATAGATTTTAAAAAGGCTTTTGACAAGGTGTGGCGAGAAGGTCTATGGTATAAACTAAAAATGAATAGTATTAATGGAAAATGTTTCACGGTCATTAAGAATATTTACAGTGAAATAAAATCATGTGTAACAAATGGAATAACTAAATCTGATTATTTTATTAGTGAAATTGGGGTAAGGCAGGGAGAAAATCTTTCGCCATTTCTTTTTTCAATCTATTTGAACGATTTAGAAGATTTCTTGATGAACAAGGGTATATTAGGAGTTAAGACTATTACGATTTAATGTGTAATAAATTACAAGTGTTAATGAAATTGTTTGTTATTTTATATGCCGATGATACGATTATATTATCTGAGAGTGTGAATGGGTTACAAACTGCATTAAATGTTTTTGCTGAATATTGTAAAACTTGGAAATTAGAAGTAAATGTCGACAAAACAAAAACAGTTGTATTTAGTAAAAGGAAAATGAAAAATTTACCAGGTATTATCTTTGAAAACAAGGAAATTGAGTATGTTGATTGTTATAATTATTTGGGAATTTTATTTAACTTTAATGGAAAATTTGCAAAAGCTAGGCAAAGGTTACTAGAACAGGGGAAAAAGGTATTATACTGCTTATACAGAAAAATTAGTAATTTACATCTTTCAGTATCATGTCAGTTGAAATTATTTGACCAGGTAGTCTTACCTAGTATGTTATATGGATGTGAAATTTGGGGATATGAAAAATTAGATTTATTTGAAAAAGTTCATTTGCAGTTTTGCAAGAGAATTCTTAAGTTAAAATCGTCTACCCCAAATTTTATGATTTATGGGGAATTAGGAAGATTTCCAATTAATATAAATGTCGCCAAGAGAATGATTTCATTCTGGTTAAAATTAATTGACAATGATTATAAGTTATCCAATATATTTTATAAGCTTTTATTAGAACTATATGGAGAAGTTGAATTTTCTTGGATTAACAATATTAATATTCTATTGAATAACTTAGGATTTAGTAACATATGGATTACACAGGGTGGGAATGTTAACAGAACTTGGCTTATCAACGCGATAGAGATGAGAATGAAAGATATTTATATACAAAACTGGTATTCACAGGTTTTTTCGTCTCCTAAATCTATAAATTACAGAATATTTAAAGTAAATTTTGAATTTGAACAATACTTTGATATATTGCCAGAGAACTTGCGGCTAGTATTAGTAAAATTTCGAACATGTAATCATAAATTGCCAATAGAAAAAGGAAGATGGGAAAATATTGATAGAAATAATAGATTTTGTAACCTTTGTAACAGCAATTTCATTGGAGACGAATTTCATTTTTTACTTGAATGTTCTTATTTTGACGACCTTAGAAACAAGTTTATCGACAATTTTTTTTATTTACACCCGAATACCTTTAAAATGTTACAATTAATGAATATGAAGAATTATGATAAATTGAAAAATCTATGTTTGTTTATCAGGGAAGGGTTAAAATTTTACAACTGAAAAACTGAAACGGAATGATAAGATTGTATATATTGCAGTATTTAATATAATTTGATACAATTTGGTACACTGTATTGTATGTCATTATAATAATGTATATCATTGTATGTTAATTGTATCTGTAATTATGTCTACATTGTATGCCAATGTTATGTATGTTTAAAACCTCATATACCACCTCCAGTGGTTTTTGAGCGTAATAAATTTGATTTGATTTGATTTGATTGTTAGTCCGACTACTCAGCCCATTAAACCCAAATTTTAACTTTTGACTTGTTAAGGGTTAGTAAAACATCCAAAGGGGGTTTAGTGGGCTGGTTAGTCCGACTAGGTAACTGTATAACATTCAATTGTGCGCTGTGCACTACAGGAAGTTGCTATGCGCATTGCCGTTATTACCATAGTACATTGTAAATATCTTCATAAGTTGCTACATGCTACAAAGGCATGCGAATACGTCACCATGGACATCACTTCCGGTGTAAACATTGCAATTTTCGATATTTCGCAATGTAAAAGTTTGACATTGACCTTTTGATAATTTTTATTTGTTTAGTTAGGCGAATAAGCATCACTATAGACTAGCAGCTTAATATCAACTATTCATCTTAGGAAGATATTTTAAGAATTCATTTCCCAAATAAAGAGTGAAAAAATACTTACAATTACAATGATAACATTGAAGCCCTAAACAGAAAATAAATCACACATTTAACAGTAACTTCTGAAATCCTATTAAACCCATTGAAACGCAATATACTCGTATATTTTAGAAAATTGGATTCTGAACACAACAATAAACTCTGTATCAATGTCCACTGATTTGAAATAGGAAGTTTTATTTTTAATTATTAGATGACGTACCTGTAATCATATCATACAAACATAGATAATTGTTTACAATTATTATCTAATATCTAAGTATCCATGACCTCATAAAGGCTGATATCATCTACAGTACAGACCTGTCGAAAATTTAACACTAAGCTAACGAAAGTGTCGAAACTAGGTAGCCGAAGGGTCGAGATATGGCTAGCTAGTGGCAGAAAAGGGAGGGATAGTAGCACACGAAAAGCTGTCGAGATCTAGGTAACTAAGGGTCGAGATGAGCTGTCTATTCAGCATGAATTCGTAAGCTTAGTGTTAAACTTTCGACAGTACTGTACTACATTTTGTAAGGTATAAAACATGGAAAATGGGTACATTGCAGTGACTCTTCTTTGAACTTCTTTCGACACTTGGCATTTAGAAATCAAAGCCACAGGGTCCTTCTAAGACCTTGAAAATCGATATACTTTGTCACGGCAGATGTGGCACGTTAAAGATTCTTCTGTACATTGCCCTACAAGGTAAAGATTTCTACCCTTTCATCTATGGCTGGTGACGTATCGATATAAGTGAAATATTGACTGTGACCTAAAATCCTATTCAATCAATCCTAGTCACATGAATACCGAGGTGTAAATAGCAATACAAAGGCTCCAGAAATCTGTCCCTTTGCAAAAAACTATTTTGTGGGTTATATCAATTATAATAAGAGTCGAGATGGAAGAGTGGGTAAGGCGTTACGCTTTAAACCCATGATTTGGTACCACTGTGGGTTCGACCTAAAGTGCCAAAAGGGGGTTTTCTTGGCGTGGGCATTTACTGGTTGGCCCAGTTTGAGTAAATTTGACTGCGTGGCCTGTGATATTGTGGGCGAGCGTACTAGCACTAAATGTCGTCATAAGTGTGCATTAGTGCAAAGCAAATCAGACTTATACAAACTCACACACTACATTAACTTGTGTTAAAATTAATCCTTGTGAAAGCATCGTCATAAATAGCTGAAAAATTGCTGATGCGACCCAAAACGACATTCAATCAACAAACCGACTTAGTATTTATACAAAGTGTCTACTGTACACACAATCCCAGTCTTCTACATCTAACTAGTGCATAGGCAGAGAGAAAACATCTTGGGGTTCATTTAGACTAATTTTACTTTTGTCAGGTTACTAAAGTGAATTTAAAAACATGTTAAATATTTTTATAACACCAGCATAAAAAGATTCAATAGTTCCACTACATGCTGCTATCAGTTTAATATTGCGATTCTCAAATATTTAAACCGAATGAAGGGCGATTCTCACATGCTTGTCATTTATGATTTCAAGTGTACATGGGGTTACTGTAATCTGCATTCTTCTCAAACAATAGACACGTAGCGGCAGTAGCAATATTTTGGCCAAAATTTACACACCCTATTCAACTGACTGAACTAATAAGTGTTTGAAGAAACCCTTGTTTCATTTAAATAATCATTTTCACTGAAAGACTGTTACAAGTCTATGGGGTATACAGTAATCGGCATGCTCATATATCATATATGAAAATGCGTACAAAGTAACAGCAACTTGCTCCATGTTTGTATTTGAAGTCTGAGGCTTTGCTATTCTCACATGTCCAATTTGCGATTCTCTCGGTCGTTTTTGCGATACTCATAAGGTAAGGGTCGTACACGGTAATACAACTTTTGAGATTTATGTCCTTGTCGGGGTTTTGGAAAAGCAATAAATATGATACAAAAACGCACATCTTTTCCAGAATAAGGAAGACTTGGTTGATTTTCTTTCAAGGCATAATCGTTATGCTTAAATTACACACAAAAGAATAAAAACTTGAATAGTGCCATTTAATGAAATCACCGACACTAGTAGGTCATTAGTTGCCGTGATGCTGCTTTGGTACCGTTATGGCGGCCATTGTAGGAACATAAAAAGCATGAGTGGCGATACATCAATTATATTTCTAACATTAAAACATACAATTTTCTATCTGTGACTAAAAACATCATAAAAATATCATTATTAAAATGACCCACAAATCATAATTTCTGTTTCAAAAGCAAACATTGTAACTTAGACAGAATAAATGCTTTTTTATTTGGTGTACCAACTTTTGTTTGCAGTCACATTTTAAATTTTTGCACCGATTTATTTTAGCATCTTATTGCATATACTGACATGATAATGATACATGTATGCCAGGGAGGGAAAACTGGTTTACCTTAAAGTGCTATACATATGATATCCACATATTAAATAGTAGTCACGTTGGATGCCACAGGAAATCCATATGTGTAATTTCAAATTTACATCACTGATTTGCATTCTCATATACATGTGATAATATTCAAATAAAGTCTAATTTTTCTCCTAGTTGTAAAACCATTTCTTTCATCTCAGGATCTTGTGCCCAGTTAACACCGCTGCCTATAACAAGTCCTTGTAAAGTATGACGGACAATAGATATCTGTTGAACTGTTCTGTCTAACTTTTCTGTCATTCTGGAAAAAGCAATTTATATGTACATAAAACTAGGTATTCTACAGTTAAAAAAGCAATTTGCAGCTGGTATCAAGATGATATTTTCTTGTCAATAACCTGTGCACTCAATAAAATGGAACAATAAAAAAAGATTGATTGACTGAATGGAGTTTTATGTCCTTGGCAAGGGAATTTCACTTACATCAAGATGCCACCAGCTGTAGACAAAGTAGCAGAATATTGCTAACTTTGCAATGCACCCAGGGCAATATGACCGACATGGGTCAACAGTTTCTAAAGTTTCCTCTGAAAAAAACTCTGTGTGTGACTTTAATTTCTAAATGTTGAGTGCTTGGCAAAAGAACAATCACTACCTTCATGTATTTTCTAGCTTGGTCAGACTCAAATGGGGTTAAAACCACTACATCCCACATACAGAGCTAGCACCATACCAAATGAACTATCAACTAAGAGATAATATAAACAAAAGAAAAAAGAAAAGGAAAGACATTCTTGGATCACAATTCATAAAACTGGTCTCAGTTTACAGCTTCCCAGTCGGAATCCCTAACAGTGTTATTTAAGGATTAAACTTTGATTTGAACATGCGCAAATTGAATAAATGGCAAAACCATTAATGTAGAAAGTAGAAACTTACGTGTGGCCAACTGAAGTAATCGCCAAAAAAATTTAGCACAATGAAAGTTCAATCCTAATATTTACAATCTTTCAACCCTAGAAATGCAATAGTGTTCAAAATAGGTCCAAATAGGCCTACGTTCAACGCTACTTGGCCCACTCGACCTATCAAAGTTTCAACCTTCGATTTTGATGACGTCAGATGAAATCCCACCCATTTGTCAACATGAAAGGAAACAAACAAGTGAAGTCATGGGTGAAAGGTCATACATGACCAGCCAAAGTTTTGGTAAATATCCTAAATTGCTCTAAAAGGTTTATTGAAAAGAATTCAGTATGACTGCAAATATTATAAATTACCTTAAATAAAATCCAGAGGAATTAGAACCTAATCTGTGAGAGCAATGCACATTTACACATCACAGTGCCTCTCACCACCTAGGTTCTAATCCTAAATCCTAGTGTGAGAAAGTTTGTCAATTCCCTTGTGGATGGTCAGTGGTTTCTTTTGAAACTTCAATTAACTCCATAATCCTTAAACTGACTACTACCATCTCCATATACAAATGTGAGTGAAGGAATCTTGACATGGGTGTAAAACACCACTACTCCACTCTACTCCATGTATAAAAACAGACATACTCTTTCGTTTCTTCATCAATGACTGGTCTCTTCTTTGCTTTATTTTTTTCATTTATGACATGCATCGTTTTTCTATTCTCAGTCATTAGATCTGAAAATAAAACAGAAACATTAAAAGTATACTAGTAATTTTATGTATCAGCCATTGGAAAACAATAGCTGCCACAATCATTACATCTAGTCCATAAGTTTAGTTTAGTTCATGTTGCTCAGTCTGTTTCAATTGCTTCTAGTTGTAAGCCCCCTCTGTATTGGCCACAGGTGACCTACTCTTTTTCGAGCATTATAGAGGTGTCTTTAGCATCCACCAAGACGCTGAACTTTGGTTTTGAGTCTCATAAGAAAGACTACTCTAGTAATGCTCAATTAAGGACAGGAGCTAAACATCCTAACAGAAAATTTCTAAGTCCTGAGTGAGGTTCAAACCCACAACCCTTGACTTCAAAAGCCAGTGACTGTACTACTAGGCCTTTTCTGTCCATTATAATAAGGCCAACCAAGTTCACTGACTTAGAATGCCTTTGCACTAGGGATTAACTTAATAGGTTTCATATCCACTGGCTCAGAAATACTAAGAAGACATTTTTGAGAAAAGTTTACAGAGAATGAATGAATTCTGCCAGGTTAGTTAACAAGAGGCCTATGGGCCTTAATGCTCCCCTGTTTGTACTGCCAGTGAATGCTTAGAATATTTTTGCACTTATTAAATTTTGTGATATTTGTATTTCTTCCATTACTCCATGAAAACAATTATGTAAAATTTTATTTCATAAATTACCTAAGGTTTACAACTTTACGAATATTCATTTTCCATAATTCAAAGGCAATCTTTTAAACTGTAGAAATAAAGTGCCTTCCAAACTAGTGATTTTACAGTGTAATAAACATGTTAATTGTACAAATATAAAAAAATTACCAGCATTTGATTTCTTCAACTCTTTAAGCTTCTCTCTGTCTAGGTCCATGGCCTTAAATTATATACAAAACAATTTTTATGAAATATTTGAAATGGAGCGATATTAATTCCTTGTATTGTTTCAAAAGCTTAATAAAAGTCAACATCAAAATACACATATCAATCCCTGTTTCAAGAAAAGTCATATACAGTGAAAATGCATCATCCTAGTTAATTTTCAAAAACTTAGGTATAGAATCCATTAAACATACTATAGTATTTCTCAGTAAAATTTACATGAGACAGAATAAATGATAAAACAGCTTTTGAGTGCAGTTAAAAATTTCTGTTTAGATACCATAGTATGACAGATGTACAGACGTTTTTTTTAATAATTTTTTTTATACTAGTATAGCATCATAACAAAATATATTGCATTATAACATTTTTAAATAATTTAGAAACCTTTCACACAACATATAGGATTTGGGGTTTTAAACATACTACTAGTATATCAGAGTTCATCCTAGAAGTGGCCCATGGTGTCATTGATCCTTTGATATGCCACATAGCATCATTTTAAGGCTTTAGGGGCCATAGTTTACAGCACATACAGTACAGACCTGCCGAAAGTTTAACACTGAGCTAACAAATAGGAGTCAAAGCTATGCTATAGAGTGTGGCCGAGATATTAATTGGTAGTGGTAAAAAAGCTGCCGAATTATATAGGTAGCTATTGTCGAGATATAGCTAAATAGGGGTCGAAATGATTTGCGGATTTGGCACCAATGCGTAAGCTTAGTGTTAAACTTTCGATAGGCCTGCACTGTACATGCAAATATTATTGGTGTTATTGTGTTTCAGAGAAAAGTGTTTGAAAATGATCCTCTCTGAAAAAATCCTAGAATTAACAGTGCTATAAACAAAACTTGCAATCTTTACAGCTTGGCCAATAATGCTGTTTCATAGATGGCAGCCACTGGCAACTTATCCAATTTGCTTTTCATGTCAGTAAAAAATTATAATAAATTACGTTTGGAATCATTACCTGAATGTTTTTCATAATCTCTGTGACAAGACTGCATTGTCTTTCCAGCAAATCCTGCAAGTACCTTTAACAAAAATCAAATCATTAATTATAACTATAGTGCATCTTGAACTTATTTTTCTTAAACATTATGGATAAGGTAAACATCATTTTCATGACTACCATGGTTAATTTGAACAATGTTTTTATTCCTATCGATAACTTCTTGAACATTATGGTTAATGTGAACTTAAATTTCATGATATCCATGATAGATTGAACTTCATTTCCTTTGTTACCATGGATAATATAAACTTTGTCAACTTGAAAACCTCTGATAACCTAAGTCGTTATTTGATTACAACAGTGTTTGTTGTCCTCTGAAATTCAAAAACTTGAAAATCCACATATCTTGGAAGTCCAAGAACTTGGTTAATTTCAAGTCCTAAATATTTCCAAATTATCGATCAGTGTTTTCTCCAGTTTTTTTTAATATATGGGTCAGTTATGACCCACCTGCTCAATAAATTTGGGTCATTTTTTAAAAACATGTAGTCATAAATTGATTGATTTTTTTTTAAAACATGTTAACTTTAATGTTAATGTTAATATATGTTTGAAGTCAGTGTCACTGTGTGATGTTAATAGTGGATCTACTTATTACCAAAATTAAGTTATGCAGCTGGTAGTGTACTGATCAGTGGTAAAAAATAACAACTGTTTCAGTTTTGACATATCTAATGTAAACAATTTTTATGAACCAGTGTCAATGACAAGTTTTATATGTTAGAGAATGCATATTGAAATGTTTCAAAGAAAAAGACTCTCAAAATGTGTGGTACATTTTAAAAGTTGGTTTGAATCTTTTGTACATAGTCAGAATGTAACAGGTGGATCACATCTGATGCAAAATATTGAAAAATGCAGGGTTTTCCCTTACATCTTTTCTTTGGGAGTACTAACTTTGGGATTAAGGACTCCCAGGGTAATTTTGCAGGGGTCCTTGGCCAAAATTTGGGAGTCTCATTTATATCCATCATTTTCCAACTCTACAGTTTTGTTTGTTCCCTAAACTATAACAGGAAATATGTAACCATTATCATTGTAAATAAAGTATATCATACAATGCTTGTTATTTTATGTCGGATTACTATCATGATCACCAGGATAAATAAGTACAGGATTGCCAACAATGCAGGGTCACAAAAATGCTTCATACTTGTGGTTTACTAAAACCAAAGTAGGACAATCCAAGTCAAACAAGCGTTTGTCAACTATAAATAGCATTCAAACATTACTGCCGGAATAGACTGAAAAAATATTCATGGCCCAGCATGGATTTAATCTTTGCGTCCCATGGGATGCACAGAAATATTTCTGGGGGTCCATAAATAAAAACTTGCGCCAGATATGCAGAAAACTTGCATCCGAGAAAACCCTGAAAATGGACCATCTATAATTTAAATATTGCACCAAAAATACAAAAACATACTCTAGAGAAAGAATCTAAGTCTCTCACTTAAATATTAAAGAACAAACATCTTTTTTGCTTGCCTGGAAACTGAATCTCTATTTATAGAAACAATAGACAAATTTATGGACTGATAGATTGCCACACCTAAAAGATTTGAAAAATAAATCTTCAGACTTATTATTTCAAACTGAGTATAGTAGACATTTTTTTAAATTTTATAAAAATTACATACACAGTATCTGCATTACTCTTTCCACTGTCACCTGAGCCATCATCTTGTTTAAATAATTCATCTAATAATGTTCTGCCTAGTTGTAACCTAAAATACATTTTATACAAATTTTATTTTCCAATGACCCCTAGAATTAAGTGAAATACTATCATATAAACAACTAATTACAAGGCTGTGTGTGTTCTGAATTACAGAAATAACAAGATTTTTTATTTAATGATCACTTCAAATAAATAAGTAAAATGAGAGCTCAATACCCTATGACCTATGCTAAATTTGTCACCTTCACCTTTGACCTACACACATAAATGTGGTATGCGACACATCAATATATACATTTGTTGCAAAATTGATCAACCCCTACTGAGACAGCTTCAAACCGCTAGACTAAAAATAACTAAAATTGGGATGTTCACCTGTAGTTTTGTGTCCAAGTGTAAAATAAAACAGTTATTGCAAGCACTTTGGTTAAAGTTGTTCAATGTTACTGTCAATAAATGACTTGCAATCTGCAGATCTCATTTGAATATACATGTACATTTATGTTAATACATACAAGTAGTGAATAATGCAATTTGCTAACATTAGTTCAATAAAAATTTGGCATTATAAAAGGTTTAGGTGATAAACTGAGGGAGGTTCACAATGAAAAAACATATTAAATGGGTTTTGAAACAAAGTGTGGTGTTAGGCAAGATGGCAAGGTTATTGGGGGACATTATAATGAGATTTACTGTATAAAGAATTGGTTTAAGATATAAACAAAAGTTAAAGTAAATCAAATTGATGGTTGGACTGACAAACAGATGGACAGACAAACACAGAGTGAGAGATATGAAAACAAACTTCCCCTTCCATATATAATAATTGGAAATGCATAAAAAAGAAATTTTTTGAGCTAATACTGTTGTGTTATCATTACCTTTTTATCATAACTTCTCTCTTATCTTTTTCTGCATACTGTGAAAATAGTTCTTCTTGTAGTGTGAGTTTAGGAATTCTGAAAACATAAATAATAAGTTATAAGAAAACATAAATAATAAGTTATAAATTAGTAAAATTTCTTATCAAGCCATAAAATTGATGATACAGAGTCCCTATTGTCATAAATGCATGGCAAAGTTGGAAGGTATTAAATTGATTTCAGGAACATTTTAAGACTATTATGGTGAAATAATCTGCATGTATAACCTATACTTTTACTCCTTATTTCTTATTTCAATTGCAATTATACGTATATTTATCAGTGAAAAGTTGTTTGGTATTATAATTCCTTTGTATATTTTGCCAAATGTTTAAATGTGTTTCCAGGTCTCGAAATTCAACATAAATTTTTAAAACTGTGACCTAGAACTTGACTTTAGGTGATAAATTTAGCAACTAGTCGTTCTTTAGTGTGAAAATAAAAACTTTGATTAATACTGTAGTCATTTGTGTTTGTATTGGTCTACATAGTCTGCACATATTCTGAGTAACAAGAATAGAATTCCTGGGTCCCCCACTGGTCAAGCAGTATACTAGTATACTGTAAAACAGAGTCATTATTGTGGTCAAAGTCCCATAACTCCAACAAAAGGCTGATTTACGAACTTGACCAAGGTATTAGTAGTATAAGCATTTGGTATAAATTTCATGAAAATCCGTCAAAATTTGTAGGCATGAGAGCGCTTACAAGGTCAATTTTTTTATAAAACGGAGTCATTATTGTGGTCAAAGTCCCATAACTCCAACAAAAAGTATCGACCAATGCTGATTTTCGAACTTGACCAAAATATTAGTGGTATAAACATTTGGTATAAATTTCATGAAAATCTGTCAAAATTTGTAGGCATGAGAGCGCTTACAAGGTCAAGTTTTGGATAAAACAGAGTCATTATTGTGGTCAAAGTCCCATAACTCCAACAAAAAGTATCGACCAAGGCTGATTTTCGAACTTGACCAAGGTATTAGTGGTATAAACATTTGGTATAAATTTCATGTAAATCCGTCAAAATTTGTAGGCGTGAGAGCGCTTACAAAAAAGTGTGACGGACAGATGCACAGACACACGGACGCCCAGCATTTCTATGTCCCCGCTCCGTGTTGCGACGGGGGACAACAAAATCATTCAAACCAGGAATTTAAACAGTAAACACGAAAAGTGTCATGTAATTTGTTTATTAATTTGAACATAATCACCTGCAACAAATTTCCAATTTTATTTCATAGACTGCAAAATATTTCATTGCTATAAAAGTTACGGTAAAAATTGCACAGGTTCCAGTTGATTTTGCACCTTAGATGCTGTGCAGTTTTTAGTACCTATCCAAAATAGTTGTAACCCTTGGTTACTATTATTGATATTTGTTCATCTAAATGTTATTTGTATATATGTCATAAGCTCATCCTAGTTTTGCTAGGTGAGTTAAAAATTTGTTTAAGATTGACAAAAATTCAAAAAGGAACGCACAAATCAAACAAAGAAATTTTAACGTAGAATTCTAAATTAAAGTCCATGAAACTGAATGAATTATTAATCAAGACAGTCTAAATACAAATGTAGTACATCTCAAATTATCTTAAAAGGATATAAATGTCCTGAACCAAAATTTAGTACACTAAAATTTAGAATGCTTGTAGTATCAATACAATACACATACTCATCTGTTACATTTCTGTTAGATTGTTTGTTTTCTTCATTTCTATCTGTAAAATAAATACAAATAATAAAATATTATTACATGTAAGCCTTCCAGAGAAGACATGTGTCACATGCATTTTGTTGTTACATTTGTCAATAGCTTTGTATGTTAATGACAAGGACATGTAGATTTAAAAAATTCCTTATCACATGTACATACTCATCCTGTCTCAACTCTTCAACAGGCATTTGGAGACAGATATTTATTTATTTTGACAACATTTGTAACTAAATATGTCAGAAAATATCTAAATGAAGATAAAATGCAAATGGACAACTTATTAAAATAAAATTTATTATATATCACTTATAATTCAAATTAAGATGAAATTTAAATGAAAAGCGGTTTTTTAAATTGTGTTTGCTTTGAGAAAGAGTTCATAATATTATTGTCATGTGCTACTTTTGAATTTTTATGAAACAGCAATTATGGCTATCAGGAATGAAAACATAGATATACATGTATATATATATATACATATGCTGGTGTATAACATGTTTTTATTGTTATACCTCCCACACACAAAGTTTAGAGGATACATCTATATAGGAATCACACTTTCCATCTGTTTGTCCAAATATTGTGTCTGCTCCAATATCTTCCATGTCTCAGTGATTTCCCTAAATTTTGTGGCAGGAGGTAGATTGACTAATCAAACAGGTCAGGGGTCAAAGGGGGGGCACCTAAGCCTAAGACGATTTTCAGGTTTTCTAAAGGCAATTTAATGAATTCTAACCTGCCAATTAATTTTAGACGATCAAATCTGCCTGCTGTCGGCTCGTAAGGTTTAGAATAATTTAGATGGACTTTCATCAAACGTGACACAAATGTAGACCAACATGTAATGATGTCACATAAAAAATTAATGTTTGTCTTTCCATCTGGCATTCAAGGAATTTATCTTTCAAGAGACTGCTTTAGTTACATTTTTCTATTTACCTGATAGAATTTCTATGTTATGAGTATCGATCTGTCTTTGAAGCCATTCTGCTTTATCAATCAGCCCAGCTGCTGTTTCTGTAAAATTAACTGTTCCATTTACCACTAAACTGTTAACATCTCCTGATGCCCCATTATCTACATCACTGGTTGTAGACATCACCCTGGTCCTACTTAAGATTCTGTTAAGTTCATTGAATGTATACATGTGATAAAAGTAAACCCATTTTCATTAATACTGTCAAATTCATCACAATTCAAAATCACACATAGGGTTTTTTTTCATAATAACAAAACCAATTTTTAAAAGAGTAAAAAAAATTGAAAATAAAATGTCAAAATGTAGAATACTTAACGGTTATGTCAAAAAACCAGTCTGGAAACAAAACATATTATTTTACCTCATAATAAATTCTATTGATATTATATCAATATAATTGTTTAATTTAATCACATCACCAAAAGTTCAAATCTTCATGTTTCCCTCATGCTTTTCAGATTTTCCCTTTTTACCACCCCTCAGAGTCCCCTTGAAATTTGTAGAAATGTTCAGGGCAAACTGTCTAAAGATTAAAAAAAAACCTTCCAAGTCAACATCTGAATTATGATAGTGTTGGAAAAGGATACAAAAATACCCTCTCAGAATCCTATAAATATTTAAACAAGTTATAGCTCTTTGAAAACCGCAATCATGGCAGACTCCATAAGTGAGTAAATGTTAAGTTGTTACTTGTTCATTTTTTTCAGGATATTAAAGAATATCATCAGGGCTTCCATTATTCATTCGTCCACTCGTCCTGACGAGTGAAATGTGTATTGGGACGAGTGATGTTGTTATTGCACTCATCACGGTGCCGAGTTAAATTTATCAGACATATACATCATGGGCTTGTTACAATTAATAAACAACAGACAATTTAGTAAGACCTGACTGGGGTTTGAATCCATGACCTCCAACATACTATTATTACAAAGCAAACACTCTAACAATTGAGCTACTGTAGTGGTATCTGTAGCCAGGGGGCACATATCTACGCAAATATAGTGAACATTCCAACATTAAAAACCACAAGGTATCCATCTTCACGCTATCAAAAACGCTGACCCCCCTTGGTTTTTCTTTGTTTGGAAATTCAAAAACACAACATATAACATTCTTTTCTACATATATTCCGTTAAAGAATGATGTATAAAATGTCTGTCATTGTCGTCTCTAAACCATGTCATGGATCTAAACTTTATTTGACCATTGCATTTTGAATATTTTTCTGACATGGCCACAGTCAACTGTGAACGCTGATCCCCTACCAAATTTCAGTAAATGTTTCGATTGGCTAAATCAATCTTCTTTTTTATTGATTGTATCTTTTATCCCTATGTACTTTCACTTTTAGCCAATCAGAACGTTTATCAAAATTCAGTAAGTAATCAGCATTCACAGTTGACTGTGGCTATGTCAGAAAGTGCAATGGACAAATAAGGTGCATAATAATATGTCCTGTGATGCGGTTTAGAGACAACAATGACGAACATTTTATACATCATTCTTTAGCAGAATACATGTAGAAAAGAATGGTATATATTGTTTTTTAATTCCCCAGCATTATGTCAAAAACAAAGAAAAACCAATGGGGTCAACATTTTGGATAGCGAGAAGATGAATACCTTGTGTTGTGTTTAAGTATAGAGTGTTATTTTTTTTAATGTCAGAAACAAGTGCCAGGCACTGCCTGTGTTAAAAACCTTAGTCTTTAAAAGAAAATGCATGTAGCCAGTTTGTAAATGGTGTACTACATATATTCAGCGAGGGGTTGAGGGGCAGGGCAGACTGACAGCTGCAAAATGGTAATTAATTTTGAAATTCCACATAAACAAATCTCATTATTTTAAGACAAAACACTGACTTGTTTACAGGTTACAACTTATATGAACAGGTAAATGAAACATTAACCACACAAGTTTGCGAGAATACTCCAGATGAGGTTTGAAGAGTATAGAAAGAAGTAAATGAAATATAATTTATGCCGGATGTTGTCATCTGTATTTTAGAGTTTTAACTTTTGTACATAAAATTCTCCATTTTATTCCAAACCCAAATACAAATTTACACTTTGATAATACATTTAGCAAATGCTCATACATTTACCCGTGTATAGTGTGATCAGCAGCATTTAATCTGCAATAAATATCGCTGGATACATCATTACCATTTTTCAAGATACCCGCCCTTTCCTATTTCCGGTTTGTTAAAGTTGAAACGTATCCTTTACAAAACGTACCGAACTACGAACGTACCATGCACAAATTTAAACCGTACTTGTTAGTTGATATTGGCCACTCGACTGTAGAGTTAGATAGTGTTTTATCATCTTTTTTATCGAAGTAATAATTGTTTGACTATAAATTTAAATACACCCATGTATTTCACAAGCAACTAGCACAGGGGCGCTTATCATGCCGGTTTGTTATTTTTTAGTTTTTTTTTATTAGTAATACGTGTATTGTGATATCCCTGGCCTCAAACTGAACCCGTATTAACTCCTACTAGTTCTAAAAGGTCTTTTTTACCGAAGATAATATAGTTTCAGTTTGAGGCCGACGTTTTGTTATTAGTCTGGTGGGGAATTTTGTAAAACCGCTCTTTTTTTTAAATACATGTAGGGAGGACAACGTGTTCAAATGTGGCACGGTATGTCATAACCTACTTTGAACATCGGCTTGATCCCAGAGCAGTTTTCACCTAAGGACCACTTTGGGGACAGCTAAAGGTCAATGGGTTCAAAGTTCAATTAAATTGCCCACATTAACCTATAAATAAATCCAAGGTGGCCGCTACAGAAGTTTTTCTTTATACATTTTGTCTTTTAAATATGTAAGTTATATCTTCAAAATGATAGAAAGTCATATTCAACTAATTCAGTCACTTATTTTCAAAGTTTTCCATAAAAGGCAGGGGGGAGGGATCCAGAGTCTTGGTGAATGGGGGGGGGGGGGGCACAAGTATGCGCCAAAGGCGCGATCGACCTACTGGGGGGGGGGGGGCGAAAAAATTCGCTTTTTTCAGTACAAATGGTGCAATTTCCTGCATCTTGAACACCGTCGAGCGTCCTTTTTACCTCACATTCAAAGTGGATCTAAACCAGTTGACCAGTCAAAGAACTAATCAGTCTAACTTTTTTTCAAAAATTGTAATATTGACGCAGGTGGCTATGAGTGTCAGTGAGTTCATAATATCTCTATCAACTGTACTGTCGAAATTTGTCGCCGTCAGTAACATGTATTGTCGGTCTTTTTATCTGTAGAGGTGTAGTTGTGCGCCACAGATCCAGACCAACTCTTTTTTCGTTATATTAAAGGAGCTTGTTCGAACTTTGGAAGTTGTAGATCGATACGTCAATCCATCGGAGGGATACCAGTGTTTTGATTTAATTAGGTCGATAAATGGATGAACGTGGTCTGTGTGATCCAGTTGGGTTGATAAATCAAGCTCATCAGTGGAAAGTCTTTCTGTTTGAATCCCGGTCCTAAGTTTGATTGATCATTGATTAATGGGGGTTAACTTCTAAGTCAATAATATTTCACTTATATCGGGACGTCACCAGCTATAGGTGTAGGTGCAGAAATATTTACCTGTGCTTTGCGGTGATGGCATTATGCAGTGCACGCCTACCGTGACAAGAGTCTCGGTTTTAAAGGTTTGTCCGAAAGACCCCCATTCATTTTTTAATGCCGAGCGAACAGTCACTACACTTTTTCAATTCTTGGGTCAGACCTGACCAGAGACCAAACCCTCGACCTCCTTGACTTACGGAGCAAGCACTCTACCAACTGACCTGCCCGCTACATATACCGAAGGGGTAGGTCTCCTACTACCACCGCCCCTTTTCCAACTTGTTTAAAATGAACTGTTTGACATCCATCTGAACTTTCAAGTTAATTTTATTATATCATTAGTTTTAAAATGACTAGTTCGTCAGTTTCATCATTGTATAAAATGCGCATTAAAGATGTAACCGAACACAAGAATCTTGTCACTAGAAAAAAAAACACTGATTATTTTAGACGGATTTATTCCGTAAAGCCGATAAACGGACTGACGAATAGAATAAAAACTCAAATGAGACAGATTTTTCCCATTAAAACTAATTAAAAATAATAATGTACAAAAATTGTACAAAAATTTGACTTTTATATGGAAATAGAACATCGTGCTATAAAAATATACAAAAAAAAGATGATCTTGTGTGCTAAAAATTAGTTCTCTCTCTCTCTCTCTCTCTCTCTCTCTCTCTCTCTTGGCAATGTCCCTTGGTTGAAAAAGGTAAATTAGATAAGTTCACGTGTGATTAATGGAATCACTCCTCATGGAAGTCTATTAATTAGTATTACTTATTAACGTTATCTACTGATACTACCGGGTTTCTTTCACGCATCAGCGATCAGGTAAATAACACTATAACCTAAGACTGGTCAGTACTACCTGGATTCTTTCATGCTTCAGCGAACTGGTAAATTACATCATCACCTGATTGCAATTTCCTACCCGTTTACACGAATTAATTAATCAGTACCACTAATTAATTGGTCATTACACTGGTTGATTGACAACTAGCTGTGTGAGAGAGGGGGAAAAGTCGGGGCAACTGGGGGGGGGGGACACGGGCCGCCTGTGCCCCCCCCCCCCCCCCCCCCCCCCCCGCTGGATCCGCCACTGAAAGGCTTGTAAAAAATTGATCTTTACAAATATGATTAACTCTAACAAATAAATAGTATAAATAAATTGTTTATGTGAAATTGTTTAACAAAGCTGTAAACTTCTGCTAAAATAATTTAACTGAATCATATAACCCGTATTTATTAAGACAAAAGAAATCAAAGTACTGGTGGTACTGAAAGATTTGGTTAGCTATTATAATACTATCAAGTGTGTATTAATATCAGTGAACTGTGGAAACACGAACTATTCCCGCTTTCTCTATCTGATACATTAGGACCTTTGTTATCTGCAGACGACAAGTCAGATTTTCAAAATATCCCTGAGGAAGAAGTTTGCACCGAGACGTTACCACCAAACTAATTAATGGTCAAGCTTTAGTTGTAGCACTGGGGAAAATACATTTGGCGAGTTAGGAAACGCACAAACTGTTTTAAGCGCTCCTTGAAGCTACACACATGTACAAGTCGATATAGAATGACGATGCTTGCATGCAAGGATATAAAAGAACAGTTGTTATCTGTTATGATATTGATATCCTTGTTCTCCTGTTGCATTTAAATGATAAACTTATTGAGGAAGTATGGTTCCAGACTTGGACATCTATAAAGTTCTTCCCTGTTCATAGCATAAAATTATCTCCTCTGGAGAGGAATTCGCGTTCAGTATTCCATGCAATTACAGACTGTGTTACTGTCAGTAAATTTTCTGGACATTCTAAAACACACCATTCTATGTTTTCAAAGAAAATACAAGTCTTCTTCCCACTCTTGTAAGAGGGAAAATTTCTGAACTTATGAGTGCAGATGCCGAGACCTTTATTGTATGCACCTAGCGAGGACTTCTCATCTACGAATGTAAACTGTTTCTCTCAGGGAAAAATACAATTGAAATGCTTCCAACATCAGATGCAACAGACCTACATATTTATTCAACGTGCACACTATCAAACTGCTATTTGGCTGTATTCAGTTTTACCGAGTATCTGTTCCGGGTCTCCCGTCATGGAGGGTACGAGTCTTACTTACTTGCTTACTGTAGGCCTTCAACTCCAAGTGGAGCCTAGACCATTGGCAAAATCTCTCCATCTGGCTCTGTTCTGTGTGAGTTTTTCAATGTCTATCCAGTTGTATAACCTCTGTTCCCGAGCTTACACTACTTTTTGTTAGGTAAGCGTTTCACTTTAGACAGGTCTGTGCTGTTTATGTGGTCTATATTGTTCAGTCGGTCGCGTAGTTTTGAACACGCAATAAAACACACAGTCTGCATGTTGTTTCAACTGACGCCCAGAAAACTTTTGATATATTGATTGTGGCGTCATAATAAATGCTCTTGTCTATGACGCCACAATGACTTCTTTCTATGACGCCACAATAAGTTTCTTTCTATGACGTCACAATAAGTTAGAAACAGGATCGAACCCGAGATTGTTATGTTTTGCGCCTCTGTTATTGTATTCAGTGCAATAAGCAAAGTGTGAATAAAACAATATGTAACTTAACAATGGTTAAAATAACGAAACGTGCATAATGAAGAAAAAAGAACAAAATGTGGCTAATGAGAAATGATATATACATTTCCGGGAAAGTTGTAGACAATTGGAAAAATTGTATTTACATTCAACGCATAATGTTGCAGTTGATTTGTGCAATGTGTTTTCTTTTTATATGCCGATGGGTGAGTGCGCGCACAAACTTAGCGGGGTTGATTGCTCTCTGTCGTCAGTCTTAACTGCACAGCCAACTCTCAAGCTTATACTCCCGCTTCTGATCGACAACTCACCACTGTGTTCCACTAACGGGGAAAAAGCGGGTCCTGTTCTCGTGTTTGACTTATGTTTCGTCAAAGAAACAATAAAACGGTGTGTTGTTAAAAACGACACTATTAGTGTCTAACTCTGCGAGATAAAACGAATCGGAAGTTGCAATACATATTTTTCAATTATTTTTCTATTTTTTTTCTTTCGGAAAACTGCTTTGTTACAGATTTGTCAGTGCCAAGATTAGGAGTTACGTAGAGTACAGACATTAAGATAAGCAATTAGAACCATTTATCTCGGCCCCTCGTTAGCTACATTTCTACAACTTTGTAGCAGCTTCTCTCGACAGTTTTTCAGTCATAAACTAATACATATCTCGGCCATTCGGTTGCCGAGCTTACACTACTTTTTGTAAGCTAAGTGTTAAACTTTAGACAGGACTGTGCTGTTCGTGCGGACGGGACAGAACACGCAATAAAACATAAACATAAATATGTTGTATATTGATTGTGACGTCATAGAAGATGGTCTTGGTTATGACGCCAAAATCACTTCTTTCTATGACGCCACAATAAGCTCTTAGTAACGGGATCGAAACCGACATTGTTATGTTTTTGTGCTTCTGTCAATGCATTCAGCGCAATCAGCAAATTGTGAATAACAAAATGTAACTTAAGGTAGTTCCATACCATGGTGACGTCGTCGTTTTGTGCGTACGGTCGAAATGACAATGGTTAAAAGGACGAAACATGCGCAATGAAGCAAAAAGAACAAAATGCGCTTAATGAGAAAAGATGTACATGTATACATTTCCGGGAAAGTTGTAGACAATGGAAAAAATTGTATTTACATTAAACGCATAATGTTGCAGTTGCTTTGTGTTTTCTTCCTTTTGCCGATAGTTGAACGTGGGCGCATGCACGCACACAGCAGGGAGTTGTGTATTGGGCTGATTGCTCTTTGCAGTCAATATTAACCGTAAGACAAACCCTTAAGTCTATACTTTCGCGCGTGATCTAGTACTCATCACGGTCTTCCACTAACGGGAAAAAGGGGTCGCTTTTTCTCCTCTTTTCGTGTTTGACTAATGTTTTGCCAATTGTTCAACGGTGTGTTTTGTAAAACGACAATATTTGTGTCTAACTCTGCAAGATAAAATGAATCAGAAGTTGCAGTACATATTTTTCAATTATTTTTGTAATGATAGTAATTATCAGGAAAACACTTCATTTTCATATTTCAGCATATGAGAGCACATGGATCGACATGCTAAGGAAAATTTCATTTCAGTAGACCTTTGCATGCTCCCAAATGTGAAAATTCACATATAATACTGTTACTTATGTATTTAAGTGCAAGAATATTTAGACTTTTATTTTTCAAAAACCAGAAGGGTCCATTTAGGATAAAATTCCACCAAACCTGTCATACCTCTTTCTGTATATTTATTATGATGACAAACCCGTTACTATTTAAAATAATAAAATATTTAATATCCCAATAACATGAAATACAATAAATTATGGGCGAATAAGCTCTTTTGACTCCCAACCTGTCCAATTCTAACAATCTTGTATTCAATGCAATACTCACGCGGTAAAGTGTACTTATTTTCACGGGTTCAAGATTTTGCGGTTTTGTTATTTTCGACATTCACGAGGGATTTATGAATCTGACTATAAGATTGAGAATATATATGTTACAGGCGGACCAAATTTTCGCAAAATAAGCGAAAATTAGTCCACATCGAATAAAACTTACAGTAATATAATATCATCGCTTGGTCGCTTCTGTAGGTTTTGCATATATGTATCGATAAATATTTATAAAAGTCCGAGAATTTAGAAGCATTTACGGTGAACAATACTGGGGCCAGACTCGTCGTATTCATGTTTGACGATCCACATTTGTTGGAAAGTGGATAAAGATGCCAAGATCGATCCGCCAATCCATACGGAGTATTTCCTTTCTAGTGGCGCAATTATCTTGATTTTCATTGTATTTGGGGCAAGAGCGGTGATTTCCCTTTGCATACGATCGGCAATGCCCGGGAACATGGTAGAACCACCAGAAAGAACAGTGTTAGCATGCAAGTCTTTACGAATGTCTACATCACATTTCATTATGCTCATGAACGTAGTCTCCTGAATACCAGGCGCTTCCATGCCCAGGAACGAAGGCTGGAAAAGAGCTTCTGGACATCGGAACCTCTCGTTACCGATTGTAATAACCTGACCGTCTGGAAGTTCGTAACTTTTTTCCAAAGATGACGATGAGGCGGCGGTTTGCATTTCCTGCTCAAAGTCCAAAGCAACGTAGCAAAGCTTTTCTTTAATGTCTCTTACGATTTCTCTTTCTGCTGTAGTGGTGAATGAATAACCGCGTTCGGTCAAGATTTTCATCAGGTAGTCTGTAAGATCACGTCCAGCGAGATCCAATCTCAAAATAGCATGAGGAAGAGCATAACCTTCATAAATTGGTACTGTATGCGATACACCATCACCGGCATCAAAGACAATACCAGTTGTACGACCGGAAGCGTAGAGCGAAAGTACAGCCTGGATGGCAACATACATGATTGGGGTGTTGAAGGTTTCAAACATGATTTGTGCCATCTTTTCTCTGTTGGCTTTTGGATTTAGGGGGGCTTCTGTCAGTAAAACTGGATGTTCTTCTGGAGCCACACGAAGTTCATTGTAGAAGGTATGATGCCAGATCTTTTCCATATCGTCCCAGTTTGTAACAATGCCATGTTCTATTGGGTATTTGAGGGTCAGGATACCTCTTTTACTCTGGGCCTCATCTCCTACACAGCTGTCCTTCTGTCCCATACCAACCATAACACCCTGAAATTAAGGAGTTTTATCCTGACATCGGGTAAGTTAACTACAATGTGAAATAAAGCAACTTGCTGAAGATCACAACATGACATCATTGGGATTCAAACCCACGACCGTTTGATCTGGAATCATGCGCTCTACAAAATGGGATTGCACAGGGAAAACACCGACCTTCGGCAAGCTGACTGACAAACCGAACCTCACTTATATCGAGGCGTTTAGTTCAGTGATGGTGGAGGAAATATACGACCTTCAGCAAGCAATCAGACAGACTTTCTCAAAGAGAATCCGAGTGGGATTCGAACCTAGGTACTGAAAAGTACTGTGCTCACTAAGCCCACGCTTTAAATCACTCGGCCACCGTGGACCCTGAAATCATGCATGTGAAAAAACCTGTTCATTGGGTAAATCAGTTTGTATGTTATATATAAATGATCAGTAGAGTCGAGGTTAAGGTATTTCAATAAGTTCAGTACATTGGATTGATTGTATCGTATTTTATGTTACAATTAAAGAATATTTCAATTATTTCAAGACATCACCAGCAATTTGACCTTTTTATGCATTCAAAGCAATGAACATGTACATGGAGGTTGATCTAGTGTGCCACGCCTACCGCGACACGGGCGTAATTTTTTTCTGTTTTAAAGGACCCCGTGACTTTCATTTCTAAATGTCGATTGTTTGGAGAATAAGCAGTCACTTTTTTTTTTTTTTTTTTGCCTTGGTACATCTCCTACCAATGCTGATACTTTGCTTAAAGTTTCGTAAAATAGTGCTTTATAGTTTTGGAGAATTACTCCGGACAAGTAGTGTCTGGACGGATGGAAAGAAGAACGGAAGTTTAAATTTATTATCTCCATTTCTTCGACTGACCGTTAGGGGATAACTATGAAATAAGGGTTTTTCTTTAAAACTTTTTACACATCAAAGCTTGCGGGCTCCATAATGCTAACGGCGATTTATTGACGAAATAGCTTTTATTCACATATCACCTTGCGGGTGCCGTAGTGATAGCGGCATAACTTTTGTTCAATGTCACCGTATATACGTAGTGCTAGCGGCGATTGATGTATTGACAGAGAACGGCCATTACACCATTTTAAAGGTTAAATACTGTCTACATCCGATTAAGGGTTCGAACCCTTGTTGGGCTTCCAATTATAGTTTTTATAATCATTTACCCGTGGTATATCGTCGAATAATACACATAACGGAGTTCACATGCGGAAGAATATATCACGAGGTGGCTTGCTGGCGTAAGTTTAACATCCAGGTAACAAATTCGAGTCAAAGCTCGGTTTTCAAGCGGTCGAAATATGGATAGTCAGTGGATGAAAAGTTGTAGAGAGTGAGTTGAGTTGAGTGATGGTGTTTAACGTCCCAAAGAATATTTTACTAAAACCGAGACGTCGCCAGCTATAGGCGAAGGTGCCTGTTTGCCTGTGCGTTGCGCTGATGACATTATACAACAGGGTTCTTTATCGTGCTATGCCTATCGTGACACGGGACCTCGTTTTTTAAGTTCCCATCCGAAAGAACCGTGATTTTCATTTTTAATGCCGAGTGCTTAGCGAAAGAACAGTCAATACCCACTTTCACTCTTGGGGCAGACCCGGTCGTTGTTCGAACCCACTACTTTCCGCTTACAGAGGGAGCACTCTACCCATTGAGTTATAGCAGTAGTGAAATAGATAGCAGCTATAGAAACAAGGAGCCGAAATAAGCTACATCTTCTGCACTGATTTGTCAGCTAAGTAGTAAATTTTCGATAGGTCTGCACTGCACATGTCAAATGAACAGTATTTTACAAAATTCAAAAATGCAAACAAAAAATTCATAAATTTACTTGCAACCATGAAAATTAGGACATCACTAAAATCAAGTACGCGGAAATTAGAATACCACGAAAATCAAGGATTCGCGGAGATTGGGACACCACGAAAATCAAGGATTCACGGAAAATTTGGACACAACGAAAATCAAGGATTCGCGGAAATTGGGACACCACGAAAATCAAGGATTCGCGGAGATTGGGACACCACGAAAATCAAGGATTCACGGAGATTGGGTCACCACGAAAATCAAGGATTCGCGGAGATTGGGTCATCACGAACATCAAGATTCGCGGAAATCGCGACACCACGAAAATCAAGGATTCGCGGAGATTGGGACACCACGAAAATCAAGGATTCGCGGAGATTGGGACACCACGAAAATCAAGGATTCGCAAAGATTGGGACACTACGAAAATCAAGGATTCGCGGGGATTGGGACACCACGAAAATCAAGTATTCAATAGTAGTATTTAGTTTGTTTCAATTACCTGATGCCTTGGTCTCCCGACAATTGACGGAAACACTGTCCTGGGTGCATCATCCCCTGCAAATCCTGCTTTGCACATACCGGATCCATTATCAATCACTACAGGGTGAATATGTTCGTTATCTGCCATCTTGTAAGGTTTGTTATAACGGTCGGTGTGATAGCGTTGATCGTCAAAATTGTAATGCGATTGTAAAACCCTGCATCTATCTTTTGTAAACCCATATAAAAAGTCATAACTACTATTTTACCTTATATGGAAATGTTTCACTAAACAGCCATGTTTATAAAAATTTGACAAATTTAATTTGTCAGTTTGACCTTGAACATAATATTAAAATATTAGTTAAAAATTGTAGTAATTAGCTTATAATTAACATAGTTATTTTAAAACGTTACATTATTTTTAATTAAAAATTTAAAAAAAAGTTTAGCGTAATATTTATAACCATGGTAACAATTTTGAAAAGTAGAGTTCATACTAACTGAACGTTATCGAAAGAACGTTTGAACAATTTTTTAAAATATGCAGCATCTGTGCATCAGAGATATTCGAGATTTGATATTCGAGATTCCGAGGTGTGAATATCCAATATCGACTAACAAGATAAACTTACTTCGAAAATTCGATATTCGATGATATAGAATATCGAATATCCCGCAAAATACGCATTATCGGAAGTTTGTTCTATTATAACAAGGACAAAAAGTAAAATGTGGCGTGAAATGGACTCATGAATAGTTGGATTGGACTCATAGGTTGGATTGGACTATTGGTGTAAAATGTAGACAGGGTTGAATTGTTAAATTAGATTGGACTCTTGGACTAGACTTTTTGGACTCTTGAATTAAAATCTTGTTGTTGCTGTTTTGATCATTTGGTATCGAAGAAGTGATTTTTTTAAAGTATAATTTATTGGAATGATGCTTAAATCATCAATGTCTACTTTGAACACATCCTAAGGAAATGTCGGACATTGTTTATCTACTTATTGTACACTAGTGATCATGTAACTATGTTGTTTTGCAGATCATAAAATCATAACTTGATAAAATTGAATTACAAGTCATTTTCAGAATTAGATGGGTTTTTTTCAGAAAAAAAATATAAATTGTAATATTGATTTTATTAATTTACTTTATTGCGCAATTTAACAAATTATTTGTTTACAATTGTCAATGGTTGGATTACAATTGTTAATGGTTGGATTACAATTGTCAATGGTTGGATTTTCAATTTGGTTGAAATATCTTTGTTTATGGTAATATTTATTATATACTATTAATAGTCGTTATTTTAAAATCAATTCAGAGTATAAAATTACGATTGATCTCAACATGATAAATGAAGCTCTAACAACATTTAAGTCTGTCGTTGAAAAACAATTCCGTGAGTGCTCCATAAATGCAATTAAGCGCGACAGACTGTTTCTAAAGATGTTATAATTTTTCGTATTGTAAAAAATGACGGAAAGTTACTCTATCTTGATAGTCAGGTATGAAAAACTCACATTTGTTCCTTATAGGTAACTTAACTTCATGATAATGCCACTTTATCCAAGAGACATATGTTCGTAGAACGTCTATACAACCACCTTCAATGCTGAGTGGTAGAGTATACGCCTGATGATATCAATTGTGTCGTCATAGAGGATACTTTTGTCTATGACGCCACAGTTACTTCTGTCTATGACGCAAACTAAGTTTTTAGTAAGGGATCGAACCCGAGAACCAAAAACATTCTTCAATCGCTTTTACACGCTTCTTTGGACTTGCATTACGTTATAATAACACTACTTTTTGTTGGCTAAATGTTAAACTTTAGTCAGGTCTGTGCTGTTCATGCGGACGGGACATTTTGCATACTTTTGAAAACGCAACAAAACAGACAGTCTGCATGTTGTATATTGATTATGACGTCTTAGAGAATACTCTTGTCTATGGCGCCACAATGATTTATTTCTATGACGCCACAATAAGTTCTTAGTAACTAAATCGAACCTGAGATTGTTATGTTTTTGTGCCTCTGTTAATGCATTCAGCACAAGTAGCAAAGTGCTATTACTTGACTCTGAAAAGGTCCCAAAATATAAAAGAAGCAAATATAGTGCCAATTTTCAAGAAAGAAGAGACACACACACCAGCTTACTATAGGCCGGTTTCTCTCGCCCCAATTTGCTGCAAGGTTCTTAAACACACACCACATAGTACCATAATGATTTACTTTGATTCCAAGGACAACCAGCATGACTTTCAGAAGAAACGTTCGTGCGAATCGCAGTGAATCATTACCATCAATGTAATCGCCAAGAATCATGCCAGAGGAACGCAAGTTAATGTCATACTGCTAGACTTTGCCAAAGATTTCGACAAAGTGCCACATGCAAATTTTTGCACAAACTAAACCATGGAATCGGCGACAATACTCTGAAAAGGATCCAATCATTTCTGGAGAGAAGAACTTAGAGAATGCTACTTGACAGAGTTAAATCCAGTGAAGTCAGTGTTCTCTCCGGCATTCCACTACTGTTTCTAGCCTTCATCAAGGACTTGCCAGAATGGACCGAAAACGCTGACTCAAGACTATTTGTTGACGACTGCCTCTTGTTCCGGCATTTCACATGCCAGGAGGATGCAGACATACTACAGAAGGACCTATCAGTTCTTGTAGGCTGGACGAGACATGGCAGATGCGCTTCCACCCCCCTGCCAAATGCACAGTTATTCGCTTCATACCAACCCGGAACAAGATAATTGCGACAGTCACACGGTACAACCTCAACGATCACCGTCTGGAAGTAGTCAACTCAAACAAATATCTTGGAGCTCCATTTCGGAAGACCTCACATCCCAGGATACAATCACATCCAGGATGTCATTGGAAAGACCAATTAGACTCTGGACTATCTCAGACGGAACTAAAGAAACTGTAATACATTAGTAAAGGTAGCCACGTATACCACAATGGTAAAACCTGCGATTGAGTATGCCTCTAATGGTAAGAAACGCATCCAGTCTCAACGAGGAGCCGCCCGCTATGTAAGTAACAACTGGCTCGTACACAAGACTGTGTTACCAGGACGCTACATACTTTACAGTGGGACAGTCTCCTCTCCAGACGCCAGTGTAACCGTCTCTGTATGCTGTACAGAATTATCCACAGCCAAGTAGATCTATGTCAATAAGGATTTCTACCTAGAGAACAGCGACAGACGCACACGAGACGCCTTCTTTCCCAGAACAATCTGGAACACCCTGCCAACGACCACTACTGAGGTCAGCACATTGGAAGAGTTCGGGACTAGATTGTCCGGATACCATTCAGTGTGCCTGCAAGATACTGCTGCAAAACACATGTACATAGTTTTACTTGTATATAGTCTGTTGGTATTGTGTTGTGAACCTTGGATCAGGCAGCATTATCGTTGAATTAAGCACGTTTCAGTCGAACCCAGATCATAATCGGAAGAAGACGAAGAAGAAGAAGACATGCACAAAACACGAATAATGAAGAAAAAAGAACAAAATGCGTTTAATGAGAGAACATGTACCGTATACATTTGCGGTTAAGTTGGAGACAATCGGACAAATTGTATTTACATTAAAACGCATGATGTTGCAGTTGTTTTGTGTAATGTGTTTTGTTTTCATATGCCTATAGGTGAGCGGGAGCGCGCACACACACACACACGCGGGCGCGAACGCACGCACACATGAGCTCACTGTGTATTGGAGTGATTGCTGTCTACAGGGAATCTAACTGTACTGCAGCTCTTAAGCCTATACTCTCGCATGTGACGGAGTACTCATCACGGTCTTTTACTAACGGGAAAAACGGGTCGTTTTTTCTCTTATGATTTACTGATGTGTTGTCATACAATAATTAAAACGATGCGTCGAATGAAACGGCACTACTCACGTCTAACTCTGCACAATTAAACGAAACACAAGTTGCAGTACATGTTTTTGAATTATTCTTTTAATTTTGGTAGTTTGGAACTTTATCTACATCTGGATTCTGAAAACTCTAAGGAATTACAAAAATATCGTGTTTCTGATATTTTATTTCGTGTAAAATCCATAAAAACATTTTTTCTATACTTTACACCATTATCCCTTATTCAAAATTGAAGGAAAATCTCCAATACTTCATTCCCTTGTTATTCTTTTACAAATTTAACAGGTCAGCGGTAAGCTAAGATGCTGAAAAGGAGTTAATTTTTTTCAAGACGCATACGAACTGCAAACACGCAACAAAATGTTAAAACTTTTGATAGACGACAGTTGTGCTTGGTAATATATTGTCCAACAGACAATCGATATACTAAAATACAAACTATGCACAATTACCTGCTGATTTGTTTCTTTATTTGCACAAAGCAGAATTTATTTAGAACTTTGTTAGATCTGGAGAGAACACTTAATCTTATTTGGAGAATATGTGAATATTATCTATCTTTGTAAGCTTGAAATAAAAAAACCACTTATTCTCGAAAGTAAGCTTTGTATATGAACTGCAGTATTATGACACATACGAAAGACTACATTCGAAGCTTTAGGAAAAACGTGATGACTGCAATGTTGCTTTCGTCAATTTTCCTGTTCTTTGCAGCAAGATACCTGCTTCTCCACCTTTTAGTGTGTTTAATTCACAGTTATGACGTTATAATAGAGCTTAGGGAACTTTATACAACAATGCAAGCTGCTAATAAATAAATCCTTGACTCTTGCATATTGCAGGTATATGCTTATCAAGGTCCTTCAAAGTTGGCCGTCTTCACAATACTGTTCATAAGTATGATGTCTCTGTATTCCAAATTACCCTAGATATATTTAACATCCTATAATTCTATGTTCTTTTCATTCTCAATTTTAATGTTACACGTGGTGGGCGTAGCTAGTTGGACAGGAGGTGCTAAATCTTCCGGAGCACTCGGCCTCAATGTTATTGTGGAATTTCTCGTGTTTAACTTAATTTGCCAGTTTTCATGGTTTTTGTCTTACTTTAGGGGATTGCGATTTGAATATTGATTAGTAAGTTTGTTCTTGACTTACATAACAGTAATTTTTTCAGTCTGTAAATTCAGCGGCAATGTGTAATAAATCCTCTGTTTGATCAGGGTACTTACCTGGGTCAGGTCTGACCAAAACTTGAAAGAAGGTAGTGATTGTTCTTTTGCCAACTACACAGAACTTAAAAATGAAAGTAACGAGTCCTTTTATAATAAACTACTGTAGGTGTGGCGCGCTATCGATACATCCCGCAAATTACCCTAAGAGCACTAAAATGAAAATATTTTAGACTTTTAAGTATAGCTCGTGATATCCTGGTGTAAACATCTACTTGCATTTGTGCGTTTCAAGACCAAAAAGCGAAGCTAGCAACAAACATAATTTGTTTAAAATTAAAAACACAACGGTATGGTGTATTACTAAAATTTTATTGTTGAAGTTTGAAAATAACTTCAGATCTATATATCTGTACTTGAAAAAATATACCAAGTTGTTAATGATTGATTCAATCAACTAATGAATCAATCAATCAATCAATATAGGCTATAATTGATTCAGTCTTTGTAAGTTTCTATCTCTTTTCAAGCTTATTTAAAAAATGCAAGATTAAATATGTTTTAAAAACAAAATGGAATTCATAAAATATTTCATCAAACGTTCAATAATATATACACGAATATATTCCTTATAAATAAAGAGTACCAATAATAATAAGCTTCATTCAAACAGAAAAAATAATTATTATCTAATGACATACAACAACTTTCATTTTTATTGTTAATTAATGAGAATTGGCGCCAAATTACTGGGAACGTAACCTCTGCGAAAAAGATTATGGCTTTTTAAGATCAGAAAAAATAAAACAAATAACACCACAAGAGTCCAGATCATGAAACATCTGATCTTCATTGGTTAAAACGCTTTTTTAAAATGAACATTTTTTAACTTTTATATTTTTCGGTCGATTGCTTCTGGAGAGATCTCCTATGGTAAAAACGTATTCCAACATTATACTGCGCCATAGATTGCTTTTTGAGGGATCTTGATGGGTAAGGAAGGAAACCCTTTTCCGACAACCCACTGCTTAAAATATTAACATTTCACCGTCGATTGCTTTTGGAAGCCAAAACATTAAATACGCTATTACTATGGTTACCAAAAGTAGACATAATAAATAACCCAGGTATTTATCATTCCAAATGTTTGTAACATAAGTAATCTTTTATTTTCATCCTGGGTATTTATTCATGAAAATCTTGCAGAGATCTTTCAATCTTTATAATTAAATACTGTATAAAGTGTTCGCAAACTGTCTGCCCGTACAAGCTGTAAAATCACGGAACTTTTTGGATGTCTTGGAGCTGAATCCTATGGCGCTCTAATGACGTCATTTGATTATGTGTACATGTCAACATATATTGTGTATTACGTATTCAGGAATTGTCAGCTTTTCTACAGGAGTAACAGCACAATCCCCTGTAGTAGTCATATGAACATAACCTTGTCCTGATCACTAAAGCACAGTGATCGTAGGTGTCAACACAATCCTTGTCTGCTACTTCTGAAAAAAATAAGTTCATATGATAAATGAAAGTGAATTTAGTTTATATAGTTTCAAAAACTTTAAAATCACTAGTAGCCAAATTTCTTAAAATACAAAAATGTGTATTTAAAGTATTTTCACAAATTTGCAAAAATATGTTACTTTTTGAATTCCTCAGAATTTAGTAGCAAATGGCAATTTTGAACGGAAACAGGTTTCAACGACTTGGTTAACAATTTTATACAATTTATCATTAGATACTTTACTTCACTGTTAGCACCATATTAGAAACAAGAGAAAGTTATATTCACAGAATTGTCGTAATATAGGTAAGCATGTTGTATAATTTGTTGGATAGTTAGGTAACTTTATGTTATAGAAGTGCATATAATAAGTATCTCCCCTAATTATTTTCAATGATAAATGCAAATGCAAGAAGGTCATATGATTATTTCTCTACGATTCTTAAAAAATATTAGTACTCTAAATGAAAGTGTCTAGCAAATTGGTATTGGTTAACTTTTAACGAAACACGTGCGAGAAATGCAAACATCTCCACGAACGTCAAAAGCACCCGGAGGGAAAATTGTCCATCGAATGATACAAAGTTTCAAGTTTTGGTCAGATCTGACCTGGGTACGAACCCTGATCATATACATACCTGGTGTAGTTGTGGGAAGACATTGTGATGAATCACATCGTTGCCTAGCAACTGGTTTTATGTCTTGGTGACACGCTGCACTAGGTCGATATTTTGAATCTAAACATTTAATGTCTCTTGTTTGGTCACCGGCTCCACATTGTTGTGGACACTGCAATTATAAATGGAAAAATAGAATAACAAAATGGCCTAATTTATGTCTTAGAAAATTGTCGTGGACACTGCAATAATAAATGGAAAAATAGAGTAACAAAGTAGATAAATTTATGTCTTAGAACATTGTCGTGGATACTGCAATTATAAAGGGAACAGTAGAGTAACAGTAAAGTGGCCTAATTTATGTCTTATAATATGATTTAATAAAAAACAAACATATTAATCCATGTCCGAATCACAATCCAGAATCAAAGTATATAACATTGGAACTGACAAGTTAGGTTAGACACGTGAACTTTCACCAGGGAAGTGAGACCAGGTGCTCCGAAAGGGTAATCACCTCCTGTTTAGCTAGCTACACTCGCCACGTGTGTGATCAAAATTGTGTGAAAGGAACATTCAACTATGGGAAGTCAAATATATCAATCCTGGGCACAGAGACATCAAAACTATCAACAATACTGTGATGACGGCCCTAAAACTTTTAGGGCCTTGATAAGCCTGGGCTTGCAATATCAACAATTTATTTGCAAGTAGTTTGCATCGTTGAACAAAGTCCCCGTAGTGGGAACAAGCTTTACCATAGCGCAATAATTGGGAAACAAATACACCATAGGCAGGAAAAGCAGGTATATTGCTGCATAGAAAAGGAAAATTGACAATAGAAAAATTGAAGTCATCACGTTCTTCATAAAGTTTCAAATGTAGCCTTTTGTGGGCGTCATAATTGAGATACCAGTCTAAACATGAAGCAACCAGAACTTGAGGAATCCGTCGTATCTTTTATTTCAAGCTCACTAGGATAGATGGCATTCACATAGTCTCCAAATTCGGGATTGTTAAGGTAAATTTAGGATTTGACCTATATAGCAACTCCATGAAAGTGATGTCGGCGAGTGGAGATAATATCATTAGAACCAACACAAATGACTATCAGAATGCCTATAACTATAAAGTGTGAACATTTACCGTGTTTGAGCACAAAGGTCATGTTACAGTTGTCAAACGACAATATAGCTGGTTGAGGATAACTTAAAAAGGTTGTGCATGTATAATTTGAAATAAACCGATTTGAATGTCATTAATACACACTATTCAAGCAATATAAATTAAATGTTATATACATTTGTTCTGATTACAAAACCATGGAAGCAAAGAAGTTTCGAAATAATACCACATAAAAGTTTGAAAGTAGAAGCCAAGCCTAAACATACCTTCAGAAAAAAATCAACCAAAAGTTATGCACCGTGCTATACAGAATAATGGTATTGCAAATCAAAAACAAACATACTAATCCATGTCCGAATCACAATCCAGAAGCAAAGTAAAAACTTTGGAACTGACAAGTTAGGTTAGACACGTGAACTTCCACCAGGGAAGTAAGGCCGAGTGCTCCGGAAGGGTAAGCACCTCCTGTTTAGCTAGCTACACCCGCCACGTGTGTAATCAAAATTGTGTGAAAGGAAATGGAACTATGAGATGTCAAATATATCCAGGGCAATCCTGGAGACAGAGACATCAAACTTATCAACAATACTGTGATGACGGCCATAAAACTTGATAAGCCTAGGCTTGCAATATCCCTGAGTCAACAATTTATTTGCAAGCAGCCTACTTCGTTGTACAAAGTCCCCGTAGTGGGAACAAGCTCTACCATAGCGTATTAATTGGGAAACAAATACACCATAAGCAGGAGAAGCAGGTATATTGCTGCATAAAAAAGGAAAGTTGACAATAGAAAAATTGAAGTCATAAAGTTTCAAATGTAGCCTTTCGTGTGCGTCATAATTCAGGTATAATTCTAAATATGAAGCAGAACTTGAGGAATCAGTCATGTCTTTTATCTAAAGCTCACTAGGATAGATGCCATTTACATAGTCTCCAAATTTAGGATTGTTAAGAGACAGAACGTCATCTATATATCAGTATGTTGAGTTGAATGATTTGGCGACAGTTTTCTCTCCAGATTTAACAAGGTTCTGCATAAATTATGCTTCATAAGAATAAAGAAACAAATCAGCAAGCAATGGTGCACAGTTTGTACCCATTAGTATACCGATTGTTTGCTGAAAAACTATATAACCAAACACAACAAATATGTTATCTATCAAAAGCTCCAACATTTTTTTGATGGTATCTTCAGTATATTTTTGTTTGGAATCCGTATGGTGCTTGACAAAATAACCAGAATCCCTGTTCAGCACCAGATATTTGTATCTTGGCTTACCGTTTTTGTAAAAGAAAGACAAGTGAATAATTACTTTAAGACGTTCTTTCAATTTAGAATGAGGGATAGTGGTGTATAGTGTTGAAAAATCAAATGTTTTTATATTAGAAGCAAAATGTTCAAGTAAATCTTTAGAATTTTTGAGAATCCACATTTGGTTGATTCCAAATGTACAATATACTTTTTCTGAATAAGAATAATTTGTGTTAGAGTTACCGATAATGATTTAGTAGTACATTTAGATGAGCCTGTAATATATTTTTCCTTGTATGGATTTTTATGGAGTTAAGGAATCCAATACAAGTAAGGAAGATCAAGATCTTCCTCTTTAAGATTGATACCGAAAGACTCGAGAACTCCCCTATGGTTGGAAAGAACTTCATCTTTGGTAAAATTAGTTCTAGTATATGCAGGTTATTTGATATACTATCTAAACCAAGCTCCTTAATAAGACATTCAAGGTAGAATCTCTTACAAACGAGAATAATGTTGTTCGAAGCCTTATCAGCTGGGGCAACAACATATTTGTATTGCCTTGATTTCTGGATCCTTGAGTACTGAAGACGGTGTAGTACTCATAGACCCTTTAAGTTTGGCAATCCTAGTTTTAACGAAAGATCTCATAATCTTTATCCGGTCGGATAAGGTATCAAGCTCAACATCTTCTAATTTAGCCCAACGTCTGGCGTACTCTTCAACAGAAACCATGACAAGTCTGAAATTCTGTCCCCAAGTAAAAGATTGAGCTTCTCTATATTTAGGACCTTTTGAAAGTAAAGATCTTAATTTAGTGTTCTCGATTATATTGAGATCACCAGTTATCACATGTCAAGCTGGTCCATAAATATAGGGAGAAGACGAGCAAGAGCAGGTAGGTGGAGTAAAATTATGAAAGTTCAAACACTGCAATGTTTGTTTATAATTAAATATTTTGGATGCAATAGGTTTATTGTGGGAGTAGGAAACTAGAGGTGGCGAATAAATTTTGAAATAAGCAGGAACTTTAGATTGTACTTGTTTATTTTGAAGAATATTGGAAATGTGTATAGCATCTATGCCTTTGTTAGCATAGAGTTACTTAAGATATTGGCGTTGCCCATTGTTCTCAATATCGTTTCCTCGGAGCAGGTTTAAATAATCTGTTAAAAACAATATCCATGATGATAGCAGTAAGCTTATATTCTGGTGTATTAGAATCTATAGTAGTTTTAGATATGCATTCTTCTTGTAACTGTCTAAGACGGGATAGTGGTATAGAGTAGAGTTTAGTTCGGATATGGTGTAATCCGAGAGGTTTCTGCAGGAATGGTAAAAGATTAAGAAAACTAACATCATGGATATTGGTTTGTTGTAACGCCGATGTCCATGACTTCTATTGTCACGTGTAGTTTTGTTGAACAAGTGTAAAACATTTACATTGTTACAACCAGGGCTCGAAAGATTTCCTACGCTTACAATTTTGTCATTGCATCCATATGGCGAAGCAGTGCTTAGTTCTCTTATCCAGTAATTTCCCAGTTGTAATCAGTATGTAGTGCTTAATGTATGACTATTTCTTTGGTTGTATATTTTTATCCAAAAGTCTGACTTTCATAGATAACACAGAATGGTCCGGCTGGTTAAAATGTTGGTAAAGCAATATCACATATTTTAGACATTGTTTCCCCATGATGGTATATAGAATTATGTGAACTAAACTTTATTCCACTTATATTCAGCATTCAATGTTATTCATTTCTTTACCATATGATAGGAACATTATTTACTTTTTTATGGAAAATTTCCTTTTTCTATTTTCAGCTCAACACAAACCCTACGGGCCAACAGTTTGTATAGGAACAAGACAACTGACTTAACGAGTTTAACATCTACTCTAGCATCATTACCTGACTCCACTCCGAGATGAACCACTGAGGACTACACTCTTCTATAAGACAAGACATATGTGTTTCAGGTTTTTCATCAGAGTTACAGTTGGCGACAGAAACCACATGATAACTTCCACTCCGTCTTCTATGTATACATGCTACATCACGTGACTGCATTCCTGGGCCACATGTTGCATTACACTGTCATTGGAGAAGAAAACAAATGACCAATCAATATTTAATAATAAAAGTTCTGAAAAATGTTTGATGGACAGCACTACAATTAATAATGTTGGCCAAAATGTGGAACATTTTTTTAAAAATATTTTTACCGAGATATTTATTTATTTATTGAAAGCTATTAAAATCAACAACAGTGTCGCCCATCAGTACGTACATAATACGTCTGCTACTGAAAACTGTAAGACTATGGTAAGATCAAAAGGTTCTTATATTGTGTAAAATAAAACTAGATTTTACGATATTTATTTATAGATTGTTTTTTAATTGCATTTTACAGTAATTTGATAGATACTCTGCATTGTTTTAATACTAGAACTGTTTTGCAAATTATATTTTTGACATTCTTTTAGCGGTCCCTTTACAAGGTTCGGCAGTGCATGTCACATCTATGACATGACTAAACCTACATTTAGCTTGAGGATCCAGTTAAAAGGGAATACCTTAACAGACGCCCTTGAAAGTAAATGCGGTATATAGAGTTTTAGTATTCATAGACTTCTGTGTATACTAACCTTCCCCCATGGTCCTGTAAACCAGAAGCCTCTACACCGAGTATTAGAGTTACAACTACGTTCTGTCTGTGGTTTATCCACTGGAGAACAACTTGAACTCAAGCCCATGTCCTCGCCGAGACAAAGTGCTACACGTGTCTGTGTACCCGTTCCGCATTCAACAGGACACTGAAAAATAATAATCTATTAACAAAAGTGTCGATTATTATATACAAAATGTACCCTTATTTGTCCGTATAAGTATTATGGATTATATAATAATCAACAGAGTGACAAAATCTGCTTATTCCAACAATAAACAGCAATTATAGTTACAGACCCAACAGCAAATGTTGACCCATCTTTCTTTAACTTTTATTCTTGTTTTCATTTTATATGCATTTTATATGTAATAGTAATCTATTGCAAAGTAAATATAATAAGCATATTATTAGGTTTCAGTTTTCTAAGTAGAAATTTCGATTAAATAATCGAAAACAAATTAAGCGTTTTAGGATTTGCATTTGACGAAAAAGACCAGCGGAATGTCGATTCCTTTTTTCCTATTCTAAAAGACGAATACGCTGATATGTATGAACTTCCTGACTCTTATCGTATTACACCATCAACAGATCATTTTATTGAAATATATGTTAACAACAAACTCAAAATTCAGGTGACTTTTTTCTATACTGGCCCCAGTTTCACATTATTTCTTAACTAACACTTTTCTTAACTAATATAATGTCAGATGGAATATCAATATTTTTGTAAATCTTATAGATATCTGAGAATTTAAGGTGTCATTTTGAAGATCAACTTAAAAAAAAATCAAGACATATGTGTTTCAGGGTTTTCATCAGAGTTACAGTTAGCGACAGACACCACATGATAACTTCCACTCCGTCTTCTATGGATACATGCTACATCAAGTGACTGCATTCCTGGACCACATGTTACATTACACTGTCATTGGAGAAGAAACGTATAATTTATCAATATTTGACTATAATTGTAAAACTGGGACCCTCAACCATTGATACTAAAACCACAAAGTAATCTAAATGCCTAAATACTAACTTCAGTCGGCCATTCTTTGACGTACCACCTGCTTATTGAGTTGGATGAACATGGTCCAGGGTAGCATTCCTCTTCTTCTTGTGGTCTTTGCTGTGGATCACAGTTACTGTCGATACTGTTGACGTTTCTTGTACATGTGACTTGTCTCCTTTTGATACCTGGTCCACAGGTGACAGAACACTACCAAAACGTAAATAAACATTTATATTGCATAGGTATAAACTATAGTTGAGTCGTCAGCAATCAATAATGTTTCGAGTCTTTATATACAACTATATAACTCAAAGCTTACTATCTCCAGTATTATGGAAGGTAGTTTGGTTGACTGAATGCTGTTTTTGGTCGTATCAGCAACATTACAACTTTTTAGGACTTGATATTTTACTAGGCAAAACATGTTTATGTGGTGCGCGAGTGTGCAAGATCATTATTTTGGTATCGAGCCAATCAGTAAAGCACTCGTTAACTGATCACAGTACCCCAGACGCGTAAATTCAAATCTCATTCATGACAGATCTTAGTAAGTTTGTCAATTTGATTGCCGTAGGTCAATGGTTTTCTTTGGGTACCTCTGCTCTTGCCTAGATACATGTGAAAGTCCCGGGTGTAAGCGCCATTACTCCACTCCAGTGGATCCACTGTAAAATTAGTAACTGACTCCAAACATAGTAATACCTGACTCCAAGGCCCGACTTCCCAGCTACTGCAGTTCTGACGTTGACATGAACGAGTGTTTGATGGTTCACTAGCTTGTTCACAATCATCAGCTGATACGAATGCATTGGGAGAAACTTCCTGCACACAATCTACCTTCCGTGTTTCAAACCCTTCACCACATGTCACACTGCAGCTAGACCAAGCACCGGCTTCCCACCTATATGTTAACATGTAATATACAGTACGGATTAATTAGATGCCAAAATGTATTCCCATCTTACATAATGGTAACCAAGAGTTTTTTGTTTCATTGCAACTATTCGTCAAATAAATCATATTTGCAATGAATTTCGACTTTTGAATAACAAACTACATCAATATTATTACTGATAAGAAGTATTTCGTCTCATTCATGGTTTAACCAAACCGTTGCACATCCCTCAAAAAATATTTTAGCCGTCAATATTACGACATAAACCAGCAAAGCATTGGAATTCGGGATCTCTGAAATCATATAAGCCCGTGTATAAGCATTCAACAGAAGAACTAAACAACTAGAATCAGTTGATCTATGGACAGAGATAATGAATTTGTTGATAAGGTAAAACAATTATCGAAAAATATTCTTTCATGTATTTCATAAAAGTGTAATAATACAGTACAGGCTGATAGACAAATCAAATTTGTGGTAAAATAATGGTAGTTTGTAGCTTAATTGCAAATAGTTGAAAAAATTAAAAGCAACTGTTTAAAAAAAGGTCACAAACAGAGCTGCTTATGTCGGTTACCTGGATTCGGAGTCACACGGCTGGTTGTTACACTCGATCGTCTGTGTATATGGTCTCGACATAGATCGGCAGTATCGTTCATCAACATATCTTCCGTTCCCCATACACTGTATTTTAGGTTGACGTCTACCTGAAAGTATCTTATAGTCTTCATTCACCCTGTTACCAAAGATGAAACATTCTGTAAAACTGAATACTTGTGTGTGAGCAAAAGTCCATTATTCAAGTTATGGACTTTTTTTTAGTAAGAGATACAACACTGGGCTTTAAGCATGTTTAACTTCAATATGCGATAAAACAAAAATAAACTAGAACTGTTTCGTGAGAGCCCAATAAACCCTGCCCCAACATTTAATGTTTTCATGCGACCTTGACCTTTCCGACATGATCTTAGTTTTGAGGTCATGAAAAAACTAAGTACCATGAAGATTATTCGTGTGAAGTTTTTATGACAGTCCTCCACAGCAGTTATTGGATATGGCCCGGACAAGATTTTACGCAGACAGACAGACAGACAGACATGGTGATTCCTATACCCCCTTGAAACTAGTTTGCAAGGGGGTATAATAAATACATCAACTACGTCAAACTAATCGCTCATTGGTTTGTGATCAATCACTGCAATATCCTCTTATATCTTTGCAATGTTTGTTGTTCAGTATTGCATATCTGTAAAATTGTTGATCAGAAAAAGTCATAGAAGCTTATTTCTTATATAGTTATAATTGCGTTTGTTTTAAAAGCAGGGATACAATGTGTTTGTCGATGGAGAAGCCTTGTCCTTGAAGGCTGAAAGCATGTCCATAGGATGCTTCCTCTGATTGATATTATTAAAAATAACGTTAATAATTAAATTAATTCCAGTCTTTGTGCCTTAAACAGCTTGCTAAATAAGCAATTAAAAAAAGTTTTTGTGGACCTCAGTCAATTTTTTTTCTTAAGTGATATCAGTCTACAAAATACAGTATTGAAATTCATACTAGAGACTTATTAATTACATGTTCATTTCAAGTCTGTAACAGCTGAAAATGGCCCCTGTAAACAAACCTACCCACTATACCCCGTGAATTCATTTACAGACCTGGTCCACATGTTGTGCTACAGTCTGTGTATCCCGTCACCACGTATCTATACTGACGTATTCCGTCTCTTTCATTTCCGGTTATCATAACGCCTTCATCCCTGTCAACCTGTATAACAACGCCTCCTCTCGTGCGAGCAGGCTGTCTTCCGGTTGCATCCGCATCATGTCCTTTGAAGTGATCTTCCACAATTATTGGCGGGTATCTGCCATTTTTGTAACGTTTATCGTTTTGAGATCTGTCCAATTTGTTGTTGTGCCGGCGATCTTTTCTACGCATTTTGCTCATGAATTTAAAACTTTGTGTATATTTTGGCATTCTCCTTCCATTTCTTCTTACAGATTTGGATGACGTTTGTCCAGAAACATCTGTCGGAATCGTTGTTCCGTTGGTCTTATATTTTCCACATTCCTTAATGTCGTCACATTATATATGGCGTTATTTGAATCTTGCAAAATCGTAGTTGCTACTGTGATCCCTTTCTCGCTGTTACTGTCAACAGTGGGAATGTCATTTGGTAAAGTAATTACTTCATTTACTCGAATGACGTCGTCAGTGTTGTTATAGTCCGTTTCATTATTGTTTATTACTGTTGTAGCGTCGACACGACTGTCGACTACAGGTGGCTTTACCACACCCGATGTCGATGTTGTTGTCCTGTTAAGTTCTCGATGCAGGACTGATGCCGGAAACAGCATAAGAAAATGACACTCCGCCATTTACACCAAATGCTAATAACTGGAATAAATTAGAAAAAATAATAATAAATTGATTAATCCTGAAACGATAAGATAGACTTTTCACTTTATCTTTAATTAAGGGTATGATTCAAGGCTTTGCAAAAAGTAGTGATTTCAACTAAATAAAATTTGGAAAGGATGAGAGCCAATCAATGGATGCCCCCATGAAAACGTAAGTAAAACCATAAGCTTCTATCAGTTTTCCTACAATCGTGTCGATAAGTTTATAGGTATACAATTGTCCGATGTCCAACAACGTTAGGGATCGCATTGGCTTTCACTCAAGTCATTGTTGTGGGTTCAGATTCGACACTGGACGAACACGTTGAGAAAGATATTTTTGCTTGTAGGCACCAACTGATATTCGTCGAAGTTGAATAAACCAATAGTATGCAATGTTCAATCTGTGATATTAGGACCAAGTGAAACAGATATCTAAAGATGATACAAAGTGAACAATAATATAAATCAGAACAGAGATATATGAACATGTGTTTAGATTAATCCTTATGGTCAATAAGAAAAGATCTAGTCACGAATGGCTGGAACATGCAGATGAATTAAAGCATTTTACTAAGTCCCCCGAACTATGGCACATGTAATTTAAGAATTTTCTAAGATGTACTTTTGATGCACATGCAAATAATGTTACTGAAACTTTTATAATTCAATTGCTGGTCTTATATTCAATTACTTTTATGCTGTGTTACTCGATCTTTTGACAATTGCTAACCACATGCTTTTCAGTTGCCAATTTTGTTATTTTAGTAATATTATAGGGTTATTGAACTGATATTGTGAAATATTGTCCCGAGTTGACTCGATATTTGCACGAGCTTGCGAGTTCAAATATCTAGTCAACAAATGACAATATTTCACAATATCAGTTCAATAACCCTTTTTATTATATAGCAAAATAAATTTCAATTGTTTCCCACTAGTATTTCTTCTCAAAATACCATTTTTCCTTACAATACATAAATATTGCACTAGTTCTTGTATACGGATATAAGAACTAGTGTAATACGACAACAACAAAATCATGACATCGTCAGCCATGTAACAACAATCGTATGACGTCATAAATGACAGCGTCATGTGACAAAGTGTGCAATATGAAAAATTGATTCGGGAAACATCGGATTTCAACAAAGTTTGCGTGCAAATATCGATATATATTGCACGCTAACACCTCGGGATTTATCCTTTAATTTCTATGTGAAACATATATTGCTATATAATAACATAATTTTACTGAAGAGGAAGCAATGTTGTTGCATCCTTCTTATGTAGATTGAAACTTCAGACCAGTTTGGGGGAACGTTTACATATACATTTGTATTTTCACAGCAGTATAATGAAAAAATCATTGAGTAGTAGACGGGCCTGGTGTGCTTCAAAAATGCTACTATACATCCACAATATATCCTTACCATTAGCTCAATATCAACATTTATTGGACCTGTAGAAAATATACATTCAGCGGCATTACACTTTGATTTCTTCCTTCTGTGGTATTGAAACACAGTGCCCGCTCCTCGGTGTTCGCCTTCTGGAGATAGACGCCTATTACCATTAATAATGTAAGCACCATCTCGGATTTTTAAAGCTGAAACATGCGATTTTGAAATGTATTAGTACCTTTATTTCAAACACTATATCCAGTGTCTGGAATGCTCAAAATATTACAATTACAAACTGTAGTTATGTTATTGGTCGGTTGTAGCTCCGTTGGTCTAACTTATTGATTAATGAAATAATCTTAATGAATGGTTGTATTCTTGATTCAGTATTTAAAAGTTTTTTGTTCATAACAATATCATTATTTCATTAGTCAATTTAAATATTTTTGTTATGCCAACATAATTTGGTGTTCCGGTGGCCGAGTGCACTTTACATGCATAGTTTAATGTAGCTGCAATTCACACAATTATAAGGAAGAAAGGTATCAATTCCATAAAAGGAAGGGACAAAGTTCATCTATATATTTATATTGTCGTAGGAAAAAAGAAACATTTTTTTTTAATTATTTCAGCAACTACATTATATACCTAAAAAGTTTCTCGTTCTTCGTCCTGTTTATTTATTAAAGTAGATCAGCAGGGATGACACCAATGGTACTGTAGCCATAGTTTGGTCGTCTGTCCTCGTATCTTTCTTTAATAAGCCGACAGCCGGTACCGTCACCACCACAAACACCACACTGATCTTTGACAGCATGTGATCCCACAACATTGTCGCAACCAAATTTCTGTAAAATAAGTACAGAAAGTAGAGATTCAAATACTGTCGGGAACTTTGAAGTCAGTACTATGCAACTATTAGATGTATCCAGGTACATTGTGTAAGTTTTGACCCTATTAACCCCGGTTATGGTCGCTACTTGTATGTCACTGGTAATCTTATGGGATATTTCTAGTTGGGAACCACTGCATACTATAGAATCTTGTTGTAATGCTAGAGGCTATGGAGCCTAATGTACAGGGTCCATTTAAAACTAATTACAAAGTGCAACTGATTAATGTACCCCATTTAAAGAAAACGGACTACAATAACATTTTGATAAAACCAGAGACAGTCAGAATTGTGGTGATTTGAAAGCTTTCCATTACATTACATTACATTACATTACATTACATTACATTACATGGATATTTATATATATATGAGTAATGTAATATACAAATAAAATCTTTTCATTATTAAATCAATTCATGTTTGGGTATGCAACTGTAAGTAACTCTAAAAGTTCGTACTCTCTCTCTCTCTCTCTCTCTCTCTCCGAGTATTTACTTTACAAACTCCTCTATACAAACTGCTGTACCTTTGTGATTACATAAAGAACAATTGGTTACTCTCTCTCTCTCTCTCTCTCTCTCTTTCTCTCTCTCTGGGTACTTACTTTACAAACTTCGTCTATACAAACTGCTGTACCTTTGTGATTACATAAAGAACAATTGGTTACTCTCTCTCTCTCTCTCTCTCTCTCTCTCTCTCTCTCTCTCTCTCTCTGAGTACTTACTTTACAAACTCCATCTATACAAACTGCTGTACCTTTGTGATTACATAAAGAACAATTGGTTACTCTCTCTCTCTCTCTCTTTCTCTCTCTCTCTCTCTCTCTCTCTCTCTCTGGGTACTTACTTTACAAACTTCGTCTATACAAACTGCTGTACCTTTGTGATTACATAAAGAACAATTGGTTACTCTCTCTCTCTCTCTCTCTCTCTCTCTCTCTCTCTGGGTACTTACTTTACAAACTCCATCTATACAAACTGCTGTACCTTTGTGATTACATAAAGAACAACTGGTTACTCTCTCTCTCTCTCTCTCTCTCTCTCTCTCTCTCTCTCTCTCTCTCTCTCTCCGAGTACTTACTTTACAAACTCCGTCTATACAAACTGCTGTACCTTTGTGATTACATAAAGAACAATTGGTTACTCTCTCTCTCTCTCTCTCTCTCTCTCTCTCTCTCTCTGAGTACTTACTTTACAAACTCCGTCTATACAAACTGCTGTACCTTTGTGATTACATAAAGAACAACTGGTTACTCTCTCTCTCTCTCTCTCTCTCTCTCTCTCTCTCTCTCTCTCTCTCTCTCGAGTACTTACTTTACAAACTCCGTCTATACAAACTGCTGTACCTTTGTGATTACATAAAGAACAACTGGTTACTCTCTCTCTCTCTCTCTCTCTCTCTCTCTCTCTCTCTCTCTCTCTCTGAGTACTTACTTTACAAACTCCGTCTATACAAACTGCTGTACCTTTGTGATTACATAAAGAACAACTGGTTACTCTCTCTCTCTCTCTCTCTCTCTCTCTCTCTCTCTCTCTCTCTGAGTACTTACTTTACAAACTCCGTCTATACAAACTGCTGTACCTTTGTGATTACATAAAGAACAACTGGTTACTCTCTCTCTCTCTCTCTCTCTCTCTCTCTCTGAGTACTTACTTTACAAACTCCATCTATACAAACTGCTGTACCTTTGTGATTACATAAAGAACCATTGGTAACTCTCTCTCTCTCTCTCTCTCTCTCTCTCTCTCTCGCAATACTTACTTTACAAACTCCGTCTATACAAACTGCAGTACCTTTGTGATTACATAAAGAACAACTGGTTACTCTCTCTCTCTCTCTCTCTCTCTCTCTGAGTACTTACTTTACAAACTCCGTCTATACAAACTGCTGTACCTTTGTGATTACATAAAGAACCATTGGTAACTCGCTCTCTCTCTCTCCCCTCTCTCTCTCTCTCTCTCTCTCTCTCTCAATACTTACTTTACAAACTCTGTCTATACAAACTGCTTTACCTTTGTGATTACATAAAGAACCATTGGTAACTCTCTCTCTCTCTCTCTCTCTCTCTCTCTTTCTCTCTCTGTGTACTTACTTTACAAACTCCGTCTATACAAACTGCTGTACCTTTGTGATTACATAAAGAACAATTGGTTACTCTCTCTCTCTCTCTCTCTCTCTCTCTCTCTCTCTCTCTCTCTCTCTCTCTCTCTCTCTGGGTACTTACTTTACAAACTCCGTCTATACAAACTGCTGTACCTTTCTGATTACATAAAGAACCATTAGTTACTGCCTCTGGAAAACTGTTGTAAAATCCCCTACCAGCTGCTCGACATATCAACTCGCACCTGTTTGAATCTAAATAAAAACCCCAATTACTATACAGTTCTCATTCTTTAATGCTTCATTCATTTGTTTTATTACTATCATCATTGCATTGTATTACCGTAACATATGGAAGTACATTTTTATAACAAAAAATAGAAAGCTTACATTGTTGTGGAATTTCATTTGCAAAATCAAACCCAAAAAGGTTTTTTTAGCAAAACTTAACCGAATTTTTTATATAAATAACATAAAATATGATGTTTTATTTTCAAGTTTGAAAAATCGCCAACACTGAAGTTTCAAACACAAACAAGACAATAAACACGTTGCAATATACATTTGTGTAGTAATTTTAAATGTTTTTTACTATATGGACTCGAATTTAACCGTCAATTTTCAACACCAGGCATTCCCATTTTATCATGTTTATTCTCTGTCAATTTTATACGAATTTACCTCTAGCTTTTAGTCATCATGTAATTCAACAAAACTATTCATCAAAACGATACCGGTACCTTTACTTAACAAATTACAAAAAAGTGTTTAGTGTGCTGCGCAGTAAACCATCATTCCAAACAATGGGTATTTAGTTGAGAGAGAGAGAGAGAGAGAGAGAGAGAGAGACTCACGTAGTAGGTATGGAATCCACCTATATCTTTTACCACGACCCATGTCATCATTATCATGTGCCGAACATAATGTGGCTCGTAAGGTTTTTTGTCCCCTTGTACATTTCTTCAAAGAAAATATAAAACAAAAATGTGTGAAAATATGACTACTAGTTATGTAGTACAGATAGAGTGTGTAGAATGGAATATGTTAGTGAAAACAATGACTTCCTTAACAACCAGTAAACAATAGATTGGACAATCTACTTAACGGAATTAGGAAAGTTGCCATAACGATAGTAAGTTACATTTTCATGTTGCTTATCGTTTTATTTCCACTTTTTGGGAAACAAACTAAAACATTCTTATTTTTTAATTAAGACATCATGATGACATGATATCGATAATGAAGGCAGACTTAAAATATTGTAATGAAATGGATAACAAGGCAGGTGCTCTTACAAGGTTATTGTACGTAGCTTTGAGATATAAATAATACCGCTACTTTATTACCCATGTCCTGTGTGTTCTCAAGAATCAAACTGCATTATACAATCATTATACCTGTGTATTACATTCATTATACCTGTGTATTACATTCATTATACCTGTGTATTACATTCATTATACCTGTGTATTACAATCATTATACCTGTGTATTACATTCATTATACCTGTGTATTACATTCATTATACCTGTGTATTACAATCATTATACCTGTGTATTAGAATCATTATACCTGTGTATTACATTCATTATACCTGTGTATTACATTCATTATACCTGTGTATTACAATCATTATACCTGTGTATTACATTCATTATACCTGTGTATTACAATCATTATACCTGTGTATTACAATCATTATACCTGTGTATTACATTCATTATACCTGTGTATTACATTCATTATACCTGTGTATTACAATCATTATACCTGTGTATTACAATCATTATACCTGTGTATTACATTCATTATACCTGTGTATTACATTCATTATACCTGTGTATTACAATCACTATACCTGTGTATTTCATTCATTATACCTGTGTATTATATTACAATCATTATACCTGTGTATTACAATCATTATACCTGTGTATTACAATCATTATACCTGTGTATTACATTCATTATACCTGTGTATTACATTCATTATACCTGTGTATTACATTCATTATACCTGTGTATTACAATCATTATACCTGTGTATTACAATCATTATACCTGTGTATTAGAATCATTGTACATGTGTATTACATTCATTATACCTGTGTATTACATTCATTATACCTGTGTATTACAGTCATTATACCTGTGTATTACAATCACTATACCTGTGTATTACATTCATTATACCTGTGTATTACATATTCTGAATTCTTTTTTCTTTCCTCTGCACATCTCATATTGGGACCTAAAACAACAATACACGTGTATTTATTATAAGACTAACAACTCGCGCATTAAAAGCTGATATTTGACTTTTAAAGGCCGAAACTCTGACATTTAAAATTTGGAGACAACTTAGCATTTAAATACTGTATTTGAAGTTTTACATGCGTTATATAAAATTAACAAACAATAAAAAAAAATCGCACGATTAACACAAGGACGAGCGAAGTTCCGCAATCTTTACATCAATCATTTTAAATTGAAACTTTTGGAAACTTTCATGGTAAAAGAATCACTTGTATACGTGTTCTGTATGGTGAAGCAGCCATCCTTAGCCAGTATGGAGGCTTGGTCATTCATAATTGTTTGTGCTGGTTAGAGAAACACATTCTCAATTAACCTAAATCTATTTTACAAAAGTCCCACTCAATCGCTTTAGCCGGGTAGATCTATTTGAATAGCATGATTCCAGTCTAAGTTGTCGGACATTTTGTTTTGTTTTACCTGTCATGTGCTACTTCTGAATTGTGCTACTTTGAATTATATTATTTCATAAAAATTCAAAAGTAGCACATGACATACCTGTCAGTATCATGGTCACAATTACGTATTCTAACAGCTACACCAGTCCCACACTCTGCATTACACGCTGACCACTGACCCCACGTTCTCCAGCCATCCTGTTTATTACTACGAGAATGTCGGCTTTTGTGACCACTGTCTTCAATGTTTTCTTCCTGAAAATAACCATTAAAACTGTTGTTATAGAAATATATCATTTCTTACATTCACGGTAAATGTATTTATTTTAGCAGTATACTAGTAGTTAACGTAACTGCGGCGATTTTTGCGATGATACAGTAGTGCTTATTTTATGCACAGACACTTGGGGTCAGGTATTTTTTTTAATTTACTATTTTATCGACCTAGCAATGATATTTTTTATTTTGTTATATCTGACAACGTTCTGAAATAAATGATCAGAAACAAGCTCATTTTATTGCACTTTTAAAATTTTCTTAATTTTGTCTTTTTATCTTACCCTGTATACAGATTAATAAATGCTTGTAAACCACAAATTGTCTAGTATGAATCTAGTACGACTAATTAGCCCGCTAAATCCAAATTTTAATTTTTGTTGGGATTTGTGATCTGACAGCTTCTATTATTGAATTCTTGAAATTTCTGGCGAAAGAAATGAAAACAAGTGTTTTATACAGTTTCGCCATCCAAATGCAACATGCGATCTGATTGGTCATTGCAGATTTGTAATGTCTTCAAGATGCGAAAGTGACAGAGAGCTGAAGACACACCAGAAAACCATGTATTTTACCGATATGACAAAAAGTCTGAAGTTTGATTTCGTAGGGGAATATTGTGGAATCATTTACTTTCTAAAAAACACAATTTAGTGGGTGGTAAAACTGGTGTATTGTTACCGTTTATGGTAAGTTCATAATATGTTCACCAATATTCGAAGGCCACGGTATCCGGCATGAAAAGAATTTCAAGTATCTCTATGTTTTTTTTTTTTTTTTTTTTATTAATTAATTTATTTATTTTTTATTTCAAAGCGATTTCTCTGTGGTTTAAACCAAGGACATTACAGCACAAAACACTCATATGGATTTCCAGACATTAGGGTCATTATAAGACAATCTATGTACAGATAATCCGTGATATTGCATTACAAGACACTCGGACGGATTACCAGATCATCAGGAGTATATCCTATAACAAGACTATCAGTGCTATTATCGGAAGATATTGCAGTTTAAGACAATTGAAGGTATTACAAGACGATCAGATGAATTACAAGATCATCGCAGATTAACAGTATAAAACACTCATCACACGCGGCGGGTGTAGCTGGCTAAGCAGGAAGCGCTTACCCATCTGGAGCACCCGGCCTCACTTCCCTGGTTTACTTAATTTTCAAGGTTTTTACTTTGGTTTGGGATTTTGAATAAGACATGCATTGGTATTTTTGTTTTTGATTGACGGATAACCAGATCATCAGAGATCATATTAGACAATCCACAATATTACAATACAACCAGACATTTACTGCGTACTTGATTTATAAGTGAGGTAGTAGATTAACCTTCGTTTTAAGATTTACCTTTATGTTGTGTTATTGATGTTACTATAAGTATAAAGATAAAAGTTATCTGGCTTTAAGTGGATGATATATAATTACATTTAAAGTTTACAACGTTCGGAAGGTTATTTTATCTTTTAACAAAACATACGGTGATATAGACATTGTAAGAAGCTTTATTTATGGTGTATATTTTTGTTCTATCATTCTGATTGGTACATTTATACATCTTTTGTACTACTAATTTGTACTGGTTGTTTTTCAGAACCCAAGTAATTTTTTTTGAAGAGTATTCGCCGAAATTTTACTCGAGAAGTGTTATTTGTATTCATAATTTCATATGTCATAATATTTTTTAATCAAACACAAACATACCAATCTATATTCTAATCACAACCTAAAAAAGCATCTGGAGTGCAAAATTCATGCTTCTAGCATTGGAACGATGTCTTCCATGCCTCTTGCATTGTAACGATATCTCCCATGATTCTGGCATTGTAACGATATCTCCCATGATTCTGGTATTGTAACGATATCTCCCATGATTCTGGTATTGGGACGATATCTCCCATGATTCTGGCATTGTAACGATATCTCCCATGATTCTGGTATTGGGACGATATCTCCCATGATTCTGGCATTGCAACGATATCTCCCATGATTCTGGCATTGGGACGACATCTCCCATAATTCTGGCATTGGGACGACATCTCCCATAATTCTCGTATTGGAACGATATCTCCCATGATTCTGACATTGCAACGATATCTCCCATGATTCTGGCATTCGGACGACATCTCCCATAATTCTCGTATTAGAACGATATCTCGCATGATTCTGACATTGCAACGATATCTCCCATAATTCTAGTATTGGAACGATATCTCCCATGATTCTGACATTGCAACGATATCTCCCATGATTCTAGTATTGGAACGATATCTCCCATAATTCTAGTATTGGAACGATATCTCGCATGATTCTGGCATTGTAACGATATCTCCCATGATTCTGGTATTGGAACGATATCTCCCATGATTCTAGTATTGGAACGATATCTCCCATGATTCTGACATTGCAACGACATCTCCCATAATTCTCGTATTGGAACGATATCTCGCATGATTCTGGCATTGTAACGATATCTCCCATGATTCTGGTATTGTAACGATATCTCCCATGATTCTGACATTGCAACGACATCTCCCATAATTCTCGTATTGGAACGATATCTCGCATGATTCTGACATTGTAACGATATCTCCCATGATTCTGACATTGTAACGATATCTCCCATGATTCTGACATTGTAACGAAATCTCCCATGATTCTGACATTGTAACGAAATCTCCCATGATTCTGACATTAGAACGATATCTCCCATGATTCTGACATTGTAACGAAATCTCCCATGATTCTGGTATTGTAACGATATCTCCCATGATTCTGACATTGGAACGAAATCTCCCATGATTCTGACATTGTAACGAAATCTCCCATGATTCTGGCATTGTAACGAAATCTCCCATGATTCTGGTATTGTAACGATATCTCCCATGATTCTGACATTGGGACGACATCTCCCATAATTCTCGTATTGGAACGATATCTCCCATGATTCTGACATTGTAACGAAATCTCCCATGATTCTGACATTGGAACGATATCTCCCATGATTCTGGTATTGTAACGATATCTCCCATGATTTTGGCATTGTAACGATATCATCTCCCGTGATTCTGACATTGTAACGATATCATCTCCCGTGATTCTGACATTGTAACGATATCTCCCATGATTCTGACATTGTAACGATATCTCCCATGATTCTGGTATTGTAACGATATCATCTCCCATGATTCTGACATTGTAACGATATCTCCCATGATTCTGACATTGTAACGATATCTCCCATGATTCTGACATTGTAACGATATCATCTCCCATGATTCTGACATTGGAACGATATCTCCCATCATTCTGACATTGGAACGATATCTCCCATGATTCTGACATTGGAACGATATCTCCCATGATTCTGACATTGTAACGAAATCGCCAATGATTCTGACATTGGAACGATATCTCCCATGATTTTGGCATTGTAACGATATCATCTCCCATGATTCTGACATTGTAACGATATCTCCCATGATTCTGACATTGGAACGATATCTCCCATGATTCTGACATTGGAACGAAATCGCCAGTGATTCTGGTATTGTAACGATATCTCCCATGATTCTGACATTGTAACGATATCTCCCATGATTCTGACATTGTAACGATATCTCCCATGATTCTGACATTGGAACGAAATCGCCCATGATTCTGGCATTGGAACGATATCTCCCATGATTCTGACATTGGAACGATATCTCCCATGATTCTGACATTGGAACGATATCTCCCATCATTCTGACATTGGAACGATATCTCCCATGATTCTGACATTGGAACGAAATCGCCCATGATTCTGGCATTGGAACGATATCTCCCATGATTCTGACATTGGAACGATATCTCCCGTGATTCTGGTATTGTAACGATATCTCCCATGATTCTGACATTGGAACGATATCTCCCATGATTCTGGCATTGGAACGATATCTCCCATGATTCTGACATTGGAACGATATCTCCCATGATTCTGGTATTGTAACGATATCTCCCATGATTCTGACATTGGAACGATATCTCCCATGATTCTGACATTGGAACGAAATCGCCCATGATTCTGGTATTGGAACGTCACTTGCATGATTCTGACATTGGAACGATATCATCTCCCATGATTCTGACATTGGAACGATATCTCCCATCATTCTGACATTGGAACGATATCTCCCATGATTCTGACATTGGAACGAAATCGCCCATGATTCTGGCATTGGAACGATATCTCCCATGATTCTGACATTGTAACGATATCTCCCATGATTCTGACATTGTAACGATATCTCCCATGATTCTGACATTAGAACGATATATCTCACGATTCTGCCATTGGAACGACATCTCCCATGATTCTGGCATTGGATCTTCCCTGCATGTAGCATTGCATCTTCTAGCATTGCTTTTCATCATTCAAAATCTACACTGGTTTGATTATCTTATTTGATAGCAATTATAGCGTGGACGTATTTTTTGCTGCTTACAGTAATGACGATATTTTTGGATTCTACTGCAGTGACGTATGTAAACATTAATCTACTCCTTTCATCTAGGACTCTTCTAACCAAAGAACCGATTTTGAGAAAACCGTTGCATACATGTATGTTTAATAGAAATATACATACTGTCTTAATATCAAAGTTAAAATAAACCCATTGATAATTTTGTGCAAATTTAATCTACTCCGACTATGACGCGTTTACACTAAAGTCGGTTCAAATTAGCCAATTAGTTTTAAAGTAGAGGCTTCGCTATGCCACAACCTAAAACGCCATTGGATCACAAACTTCCGTGACCGAAACTGGGTTTTTAAAACAGAAATGTTGAATTCCAAAACAATTAATTGTGGAAAACCACATGATGGTATTTACTTAGTTATCAAAACACTTAAAACCGGCCTTGATGTTGCTAATAAAATTCTTATAAAATCTCAAATATTCTTTATCAGAACCCCCATTGAATACTCGCGTAATTATGAGAATTAACATTTGATATGTTGCTGTGTGAAATATGTTTAAATCTATTAAATCAATTTGATACATAAATATATTATCTTGTTTAATCATCCCGCAGATATAGACGAACAACATTTTATATTGACCTGTCTGCTTGACCTTTCATTCGAATATTCACATAGGATGATCCAATATATTGGTAGTGTTAGGATTCACAGTTAATATAAAATAACGCATGTTTCCTGCCATGTAGACAAACAAACCGCCTGTGTTCCCTATACGTAAATGCACTGATCCATAATAAATATTTCAAATAAAGGGCCAAACGACAGGTCAATGCTGTTTGCCGGTGAGAATTTTAGCCTGAAAATAAGAAAATATGTCGTTTTATCTTTATGCCGGCGAATTGAATCCATTAAATACATTATAGATATAAATATTATAATAATGTGAATTTTTTGAAATTAAATTTATCAAACAGTCGCTTGTCTTCAAAAAGGATTAGAATCAGATGGACTTCTTTTTGTAATTCCTCTCTAATTCCACTACATGTATTTAAAACATTATTTTTTCACAAAAAGGTTAAAATCGGCTTGATTCTGTCTTTATTAAAATTTGAATGCCAAATACAAATGGTAGGTCTTCAGAATTCCCAACAAAGATTAATAATGACTTATTCATTTCAGAAGGCACGGTCATTCCCGGATAAAGGTGACGCATTTAACATAAAAGTTACTGCAAAAACTGTTCACCAGTTTACTACATTTATAATTCATTAGGCTTTATTAAGTGTTACTTTTTAATTTTTCTTTGGCGATTTAGCATAAAACGTTGTCACAAACATACTACCTCCGATAGTAAATATATTTTCTGGTATAACTTTAGTTAATTTTTCATACATTTTACACCTCTGCAATACTTCTTATTTTGTGTTTAGTTTCAAAACAGAATTGTATTCGTTCCATGTTCCTTTCTTTCATCAATTTTCACACGCAAGGTTGTGGCTAGCTAGACAGGTGCTTACTCTTCCGATGCACTTTTCCTAACATTGTCATTTTTGCTTTGCTTTTAGGATTGTTATCTGAACATAGATGGGCATGTCTGTGTTTGACCAAAGAATCACAAATTGCGGTGATTTAAAACAAATACATTTTTAAGTTAAAAAAAAACAAATGTTAAAGTCATCAACTATTGTATTTAAATAGTAACTTTTTGAGTGAACACGTGCTATCAAAATTTTCTTTGCAAAATAGCGGCATTTTGTTACCCTTCCGATGCACTTTTCCACACGTTGTCAATTTTACTTTGCTTTTAGGATTGTTATTTGAACATGGATCGGTATGCATGGAATCACAAATTACGGTAATTTAAAATAAATACATTTGTTAAAAAGAAACAAATGTTAAAGTCATCAACTATTGTATTTAAATAGTAAATTTTCGAGTGAGCACGTGTTATAAAATTTTCTTTGCAAAAATAGAAGCATTTTGTTACTCGAGAGTTAATTAAAGTAATTGGCAATGAAGCGGATATAAGTGCGGGCCTGTTGTGCCTGTACACATCAATCACTACGGCGTTTGTTAGTTACTGCGGACCTACAACATGGCAGACAGAGATTACGGATAATTCAAACTAATTGCAGCTATAAAGCATCTATTTTGCCCTTAGATAAAAAAGTCAATGTATTTATAATTTGAAACATCATATGCTTTGACTAAAACAATTGCAATAGTTTGTTCGTGCCAAATTGTTTTATAATTTCCTTTCGTAAAATATATGCCAAGTAAATATATCTTAAAGTACTACAAGCTGCAGATACTTAATTGTAATTACACGTGCATTGCATATTGCACGGGAGTAATCAGTAGTGTAAGTCGCATTTACACCCACCTATTTCAAGATAAAATGTTCTCAAAACATATCGGAATACACATTAAAATCACTGATTGTGTTGTTTATCAGATCACGCCAAAAAGGTACAATTGATAATGCTGAAAAACACACTTGGTATTTCTTGATGGAACTAGTTCCAAAATATTGTACAAAAAATTAAAGGAATTTATATCTAAAGCTGTTTAATGCGCAAATCTAGAAATTTTATCTTTAATTAAATTCTTCAAAATAAAAAACCGTAAACACTGTCTATAATGAACAAAGCTACTTTACTTTCGCAAGAAGATGGCATTTGATTTACCACATTTTATCACATGTCACGTTAACAAGATGCGCCGACAGCTCATAGAATTTTTTCTACGTAAGGTTTGTACTAAATATTACTCGGATTATTCCGTTTGTAGTGACGTATATGCCACAGAAGAAATTTTTAGAACTTTTTTATTTAATTCCACTTAGAAATGCTAAAAAGGCATTTTGAATTATTATAGAAGCTCCAATGCTCTCAATGCAAACATCAGCTAAGTGATAATTATTACAGTCCGCATTAACAAGAATGAAACTGACGAGACCAGAATCCAAAATAGCTTCATGAAATGGTATTGGAAAACTAGTTGGATAGTATACCTTATCCTCATTTCACCAATACTAACAGATTTATTGGCTTCACCAGCCGTGCCATTTCGGCCCTGTGTGCTTTGCACGTATATATACTCTATTGTGCCCTATTAGTTTAATGTATTGCCAAATTAAAGACTTGTAACGTAGAGACTTACTTTTTGTCTAGCTTGAACAAAACTATACTGAACTACAGAAAACCAGCTAATGGTTAACACTGCTACATCAAGTCTGAAAATATAGAAATACATCACATTGAACAAAACTATACTGAACTACAGAAAACCAGCTAATGGTTAACACTGCTACATCAAGTCTGAAAATATAAAAATATATCACATTGAACAAAACTATACTGAACTACAGAAAACCAGCTAATGGTTAATACTGCTACATCAAGTCTGAAAATATAAAAATATCACATTGAACAAAACTATACTGAACTACAGAAAACCAGCTAATGGTCAATACTGCTACATCTAGTCTGAAAATATAAAAATATATCACATTGAACAAAACTATACTGAACTACAGAAAACCAGCTAATGGTTAATACTGCTACATCAAGTCTGAAAATATAAAAATATCACATTGAACAAAACTATACTGAACTACAGAAAACCAGCTAATGGTCAATACTGCTACATCAAGTCTGAAAATATAAAAATATCACATTGAACAAAACTATACTGTACTACAGAAAACCAGCTAATGGTTAACACTGCTACATCAAGTCTGAAAATATAAAAATATCACATTGAACAAAACTATACTGAACTACAGAAAACCAGCTAATGGTTAACACTGCTACATCAAGTCTGAAAATATAAAAATATCACATTGAACAAAACTATACTGAACTACAGAAAACCAGCTAATGGTTAACACTGCTACATCTAGTCTCAAAATATAAAAATACATCACATTGAACAAAACTATACTGAACTACAGAAAACCAGCTAGTGGTTAACACTGCTACATCTAGTCTGAAAATATAAAAATATATCACATTGAACAAAACTATACTGAACTACAGAAAACCAGCTAGTGGTTAACACTGCTACATCAAGTCTGAAAATATAAAAATATATCACATTGAACAAAACTATACTGAACTACAGAAAACCAGCTAATGGTTAATACTGCTACATCAAGTCTGAAAATATAAAAATATATCACATTGAACAAAACTATACTGAACTACAGAAAACCAGCTAATGGTTAACACTGCTACATCAAGTCTGAAAATATAAAAATATCACATTGAACAAAACTATACTGAACTACAGAAAACCAGCTAATGGTTAATACTGCTACATCAAGTCTGAAAATATAAAAATATCACATTGAACAAAACTATACTGAACTACAGAAAACCAGCTAATGGTTAACACTGCTACATCAAGTCTGAAAATATAAAAATATCACATTGAACAAAACTATACTGAACTACAGAAAACCAGCTAATGGTTAACACTGCTACATCAAGTCTGAAAATATAAAAATATCACATTGAACAAAACTATACTGAACTACAGAAAACCAGCTAATGGTTAACACTGCTACATCAAGTCTGAAAATATAAAAATATCACATTGAACAAAACTATACTGAACTACAGAAAACCAGCTAATGGTTAATACTGCTACATCAAGTCTGAAAATATAAAAATATCACATTGAACAAAACTATACTGAACTACAGAAAACCAACTAATGGTTAACACTGCTACATCAAGTCTGAAAATATAAAAATATCACATTGAACAAAACTATACTGAACTACAGAAAACCAGCTAATGGTTAACACTGCTACATCAAGTCTGAAAATATAAAAATATCACATTGAACAAAACTATACTGAACTACAGAAAACCAGCTAATGGTTAACACTGCTACATCAAGTCTGAAAATATAAAAATATCACATTGAACAAAACTATACTGAACTACAGAAAACCAGCTAATGGTCAATACTGCTACATCTAATCTGAAAATATAAAAATATATCACATTGAACAAAACTATACTGAACTACAGAAAACCAGCTAATGGTCAATACTGCTACATCTAGTCTGAAAATATAAAAATACATCACATTGAACAAAACTATACTGAACTACAGAAAACCAGCTAATGGTTAACACTGCTACATCAAGTCTGAAAATATAAAAATATCACATTGAACAAAACTATACTGAACTACAGAAAACCAGCTAATGGTTAATACTGCTACATCAAGTCTGAAAATATAAAAATATCACATTGAACAAAACTATACTGAACTACAGAAAACCAGCTAATGGTTAACACTGCTACATCAAGTCTGAAAATATAAAAATATCACATTGAACAAAACTATACTGAACTACAGAAAACCAGCTAATGGTTAATACTGCTACATCAAGTCTGAAAATATAAAAATATATCACATTGAACAAAACTATACTGAACTACAGAAAACCAGCTAATGGTTAATACTGCTACATCAAGTCTGAAAATATAAAAATATATCACATTGAACAAAACTATACTGAACTACAGAAAACCAGCTAATGGTTAACACTGCTACATCAAGTCTGAAAATATAAAAATATCACATTGAACAAAACTATACTGAACTACAGAAAACCAGCTAATGGTCAATACTGCTACATCTAATCTTAAAATATAAAAATATATCACATTGAACAAAACTATACTGAACTACAGAAAACCAGCTAATGGTCAATACTGCTACATCAAGTCTGAAAATATAAAAATATCACATTGAACAAAACTATACTGTACTACAGAAAACCAGCTAATGGTTAATACTGCTACATCTAGTCTGAAAATATAGAAATACATCACATTGAACAAAACTATACTGAACTACAGAAAACCAGCTAATGGTTAATACTGCTACATCAAGTCTGAAAATATAAAAATATATCACATTGAACAAAACTATACTGAACTACAGAGAACCAGCTAATGGTTAACACTGCTACATCTAGTCTGAAAATATAAAAATATCACATTGAACAAAACTATACTGAACTACAGAGAACCAGCTAATGGTTAACACTGCTACATCTAGTCTGAAAATATAAAAATATATCACATTGAACAAAACTATACTGAACTACAGAAAACCAGCTAATGGTTAATACTGCTACATCAAGTCTGAAAATATAAAAATATATCACATTGAACAAAACTATACTGAACTACAGAGAACCAGCTAATGGTTAACACTGCTACATCTAGTCTGAAAATATAAAAATATATCACATTGAACAAAACTATACTGAACTACAGAAAACCAGCTAATGGTCAATACTGCTACATCTAGTCTGAAAATATAAAAATATATCACATTGAACAAAACTATACTGAACTACAGAAAACCAGCTAATGGTTAACACTGCTACATCAAGTCTGAAAATATAAAAATATATCACATTGAACAAAACTATACTGAACTACAGAAAACCAGCTAATGGTCAATACTGCTACATCTAGTCTGAAAATATAAAAATATATCACATTGAACAAAACTATACTGAACTACAGAAAACCAGCTAATGGTTAATACTGCTACATCAAGTCTGAAAATATAAAAATATATCACATTGAACAAAACTATACTGAACTACAGAAAACCAGCTAATGGTCAATACTGCTACATCTAGTCTGACAATATAAAAATATCACATTGAACAAAACTATACTGAACTACAGAAAACCAGCTAATGGTCAATACTGCTACATCTAGTCTGAAAATATAAAAATATATCACATTGAACAAAACTATACTGAACTACAGAAAACCAGCTAATGGTCAATACTGCTACATCTAGTCTGACAATATAAAAATATCACATTGAACAAAACTATACTGGACTACAGAAAACCAGCTAATGGTTAACACTGCTATATCTAGTCTGAAAATACAAAATTAAGTATAAATAATTGTATTTTTACTTCAATATTTCAAGTAACGAAAAGTACAATTTTTTTTTTGTAAACGCTCTCTAGGTCTCGGCGGACTTTATTTACAGTTTAATTTCTGGAGTGATTTCGATTTCATTTTACAGAGAGCCAGTACTCATTCACACGTATTTGATTCAATAACTTTGTTCTGTCTCCGATATGTCAGTCACTTAACAGAATGTTAGCATTGTATTCAGTAGTACCATGGTCTAGTATACAGGGCAGATCCGTTGAAAGTTTAACACTAAGCTAACGATTTCTGTGTAACTGCCAGGATATGAATACCTATAACAGACGCCAAATAGTGCTTAACGAGGAGAATGCATCTGATGTGAAAAGAAATGTTTATTTATTTAATTTTATTTAAAAATAAAATAATGGAAAACTCAACTGTAATTCTGCGTCCCCATTTTTAACATAAAAATTATGTAAAACACCCTTTCCCCGTGCAAATTTTAATACCTGGTGGTGGTGAATTATTTTTTCTTAATTCAATAGCACCTGTCCCGTGTTCTCAGACACGTTGGGTATATTTTGATTAGTAGCATGTGAGTAACAAATGAATGTTATTAACCAATATCATACAGAAACACTTAAAATACCATAGGTTTAACCTATATAAGTGTTTTATTTAATACACAAATGAAAATGTAAATGATTACATGATGTTACTAAATTAATTAATTCCACGCTCTGTGATTGATAGGTTAAGGTCATACTATAACTCTATAGCTATTATCAATTTCTATAGAGAATCATTGAGTAAATTTTAGTATATGTCTACAGCGAATACATGTACAATATTCCTACAAGTTAAATTCCTAAAAATGAAAAAAAAACCACTATTTTCTCATGCACTCTCAATTTTGATTACACACATGGCGGGTGTAGCTACCTAGAAAGGAGGTGCTTACCCTTCCGGAGCACCCGGCCTCACTTCTGTAGGCCTTGTGGAAGTTAACGTGTGTACCTTAATTAGTTGCCAGTTTTCAAAGTATTTAGTTTGTTTTTAGATGGTTGTTTGAACATGGATTGGATTGTTTGTGTCTGATTTTAAAACATTACCCCGATTTTAATAACTTCTAAACTTAAATAATTTCTATGCAACCATAATTTTAAGATATTACATACATTGTGTATTTAGTGGGATATAAGCTAAAGGTGGTTTATTGGTAATCTATGACACTATGTTTTAATAGCGAGAACACATGCAGTTTTATGTCATAAACTTGGAATTTCTTAAAAGACATATTCCCAAACTTGCGATGTATATCTTGTTAATTTTTGGACATGAAACGAATACAAAACGTTACATGATTATGTTTTGTGCGGAATTTGAATTTTTACCGAAGAAATATTCGAATTTTTCCTCATGAATGCGCGTAAAGACACACTATACCAAACATATATACAAAAAATGCTCAAAACAAAATCCAAAGTAAAGTAAAAACTTTGAAGCTCTCAGATTTGGTAAAAGTAGCGAACTTTCACCAGGAAAGTGCGGCCGGGTGCTCCGGAAGGGTAAGCCCATCCCGTTTAGCTACATGATAGCTACACCGTTACGTGCGTAATGAAAATTGGGAATGAAAGGAACGCGGAGGTATGAGACGTCAAATATATCCAGGATAATTATGGATACAGATTCATCATACTTATCAACAATATATACAATTTGTATTGTGATAACGGCCATAAAACTGTTTGAGGGCCTTGATTACCCTATGTTTGCAATATCCTTGAATCAACAACCTATTTGTAAGCACCTTGCTTCGTTGTATAAAGTTCCCGTAGTGGGAATGACGCTCATGACTCTCCTTATATTTCATTAATGTATTACACACTTGCCTAGCTGTTCTCTACTTGACTTCCATTATCCAACTCTTGTAGGTAAAAAGATATAGAACTTTGTTTCTAATTAAAAGCTATTAATACATTGTATTATTATTTAGATGAAAACTAATTAACTTTTTGGAACGTCAACATGAATTAGGTTGGATACTTTCTAGTATTTAGTTGATTTTTTATACTTGTATTCTAACTTAGTTTTATTCTTTGAAACTAATTCCAGATTGTTAACAAGATTACTCAATTAGTAATATTTTGATAAAACAAAAGCTGTATTGGTACTGTTATTACACTGCTAAAATACATGTATAGTAATAATATATAAAACACTAATGGGCATCACCAGCATGTCTGACGCTTACCGTCAGCCACAACCAGTCCACTCAGTACCAATAGTCAAGTCTACAAGTCCATCCAGTCCACAAAGATCCCCGGCCCCAGTCTACAAGCTACGTTCATTGTTGAGTTCAGAATCAACTAATGTGTTTGGTTATTAAGTTTTTTTTTCATTTTTTCTCACTTATTTCGAGACGGTGTGTTCTCAGATGTTCGAGGAAACTGGAGTGCCAGAAGACTGCGGGAAACGGCCTACTACGGAATCATTTTGATGGTGAAAAAAGTAATCTTTACAATCTTTACTTGATATGGGCTTTGAAAATTTATATATCTGCAGGAATCTGTGTTAACGAAAAAAACTGACAAAAATTGAAACAGCCTTGTACTTATATGCTGACGTCTTAAAATTGACCATAACGGCTGATGGATGACTTAATTAGTTTATTAGACGTCAGCAGTTAATTATGTTATTTTGGACTGCAATATCGGGGGAAAGAAAACAAACAGTAGTATAAAAATGAACTCATGCGTAAAACGACAAACGATTATAAACAAACAGTTCTAAGTGTAATGTCTTGTCTAAGGAATATGTGCAACACAGACCTGACCAAAGTTTAACATTAACCCAACAAATCTGCAGCTCATTTCGGACCCTCTTTAACTGCATCTCGACTACTTTTCGTCACCTGCTATCTCTTGGCAACTTTTCAATCACTAGCTATCCATATCGCGGTCACTCGACAGATAAATTTCGACTTATTCTCGCTAGCTCAATATTAAACTTTGGACAGGTCTGTACTGTATGGAATTACATTTTGGTTAACCAGCGCATTGTGGCGGATATCTCAAAGCAGTTGTTGTAAGTAGCATGTGTCTACTTCAAAACAATAACTCTTCTATAAGATCTACAGTACAGGCCTGTCGACAGTTTAACAAACTAATGAATCGTCGGCTCATTTTGGCCCCTCTCCTTTTTAATCATACTAGTACCTCGAAAAATTTTCAAGGCCTGCTACCTATCTATTGTCAACTCTTTTCGGTCACAAGCGCAATGCGCATCATAATATTGTTGTTGATATCTCAAAGCAGTTGTTGTAGGTAGCATGTGTCTACTTCAAAGTATATAAGATAACAACAACTCTATATAAGTTCTACCTTCAAAAGTTTTACACTAAGCAAACAAATAGGTACCGAATCAGCAGCTCAGCTCGGTACCTCGTTAGCTACTCGACAGTCGAGCTTCTTTTCGTTAGCTCAGCGTTAAACTTTCGACAGGTCTGTGTTGTATATGCATCATAAACCTTCAGCAGGTGGTTTTGGAATAAAATGAAAGTAATTAAGAATTCAGTTAAATCAATTTGTAATTAAGTATAATATCTTTATATAACATGAATCTTAATTATAGTTTTTACTGTTTATATATCACCATCAAGGTTCTATAATTTCATTATCAAAAACTTTCCTTGTTTTTCTCTATTTGTTAAAAGGTTATACAGAATTCATGTACATGTACTTCTCAAAACATAATTTGTGTTTCCTACTATAAATAAACAATTCAATATTATATAAAGACAACATGCATGTAGTAATTGTGGTTTACGTCAACCGAGACGGTGAGTGGGGCGGTGATGAAAACTGGAGTGTTCAGAGACAGTGAACTTTTCGCGGCAATCTAACTTAATAAGCATTGCCACACTAGGTATCTGTACCAAGCGGAATTCGAACCTAGCAAGTAAGAGTGTATAATCGTCAGAGGAACCAAGAAATACGCAACATTAATCCAAACAAAATATCCCGAGAGGGACTCGAACCTAGGCAGTGGGAGGGGATGAAAGTTTGACCAATCTAGAAAAAAAACTAACTTAAAAGATGCTGTAAAACTATTTTCTATTGTATAAACATTTACTTTCAACATTAACATGACAAAATAATGTTTTTGTGACGATATTCAACTACAGAGGCTACAACAATGATTTTTTATTTTATTTAACATTGCGTTGATGTTTCTGCTATGTACAAACATTACAGACCTGTCTAAAGTTTAACACTAACGCATTATTGTCTAATCGTCAGCTCATCTACATGTAGGCCTTACATTAGCTACATTGGTCAACATTTCGGTAACTGCTACCTACTCTAGACAGCTTTCCAGTCACCAGTTATCCAAATATCGCATATCGAGTAATTGTGATGGTAATTACGCCCGAAATTTGGCTCAGTTTTAAACTTTCGACAAGTCTTTACTGTATATTTGTGCCAAGATGAATTCCACACAATTTATTTGTGTTCTCTTGTTAACTGTTTATTTATGTTTTTGTTGGTATTTTGTTTTTTGTTCAAGCATGTCGATACCGAGAATGCCTGTCTTTCTATACTGTTTACGTACTGTTCATTTTACACGTGCTGATTTACAAACGAGAGTCTAAATAATTATACTACAGTAAAACCTAGATTTATCACCATCATTTTTTCTTCAGTCTGGTGTTTTGCCTTATAAAGAGGCTCAGCAATAAATCAGGCAGACTTATGAAGACAAAATAGAATAAAACACAAATATAATTATCCATACCAAAAACCACAATCCCAAAAGCGAAGCAAAAACACTGAAAACACGTAAATCTTTACCAGGCAAGTGCTCTGGAAGGCATTGTTGCAAATCAAACCCGAACCCGAGTGTCTAACACTACAGCAAGGCTTAGACAAACTTAATTTAGATCTACAGAATGATAGACAAAAAACCCCGTCATATCCAAATAGTCTACACGATCATCTTTCGAAGCATGAAATACACAGTAAGTACTTTGACTGCACCATTGCGTACCGCCTCCACAGTGGAACTATTAAGTCCAACATCTACAACAATGACAATATGAACATCGAACTTAAATACCTTTCACTGCATACTTGACCTTAGTATATACAGTCAAATCTGCCAATAAAGGTCATCCAAGGTAACCAGTAAAAGTGGCCTATATGAGTAGGTGAACTTTAAAATATATACAGGTTCAAATAATATGGATAAAGAACAATTGGGATACAATTCTACTGGCCTTTATAAGCAGGTGGCCCTTATATAGAGGTGGCCTTTAAGGCAGGTTGGACTGTATGGATTTCTGTATATTCAGATTGGCTATTTGGTGTAAATTGAAATAAACACAAACATGCACTTTTATTAAAATTATGGGTTCCGACAACTATCCAATTCCACGTCCAGAGTCGATATGCATTTTAGGTTCAAATTTATACGTTGTCTTGTTTTTGTAATTAACACTATGTCCGATGCAGAAGGTTGATAGTAAATGTACATTCTTGCTAAATGGTTACATCCTCAATAAAAACTTACTATCGGACAAATCAACACCGCTTTTAAAGGGTATCGTCTGTCATGATGCCTATCTTAAAGAAAACGTCCCCTAACAAACTGTCTCAGTTTTACATCATACACAATGATATTATTATGTTAATTATACACTTCATTGAACAGAAGGTGTTAAGTAGAGATTTTTGTGTTAATTTTGATAAAAAATCTGCTTCGTCAGTTACACGGCATATATTCACGTCTAATTTTAGAATTCGCTTTAGGTGGTATACATTGTAATATAATAATTCGATATGAAAGAATTTTCTCTTTTTAAATATGGCATCAATTGATATTTCACTTATATCGAGATACCACAAGCTGTAGATGGATTACAGCAATTTTATTATTTGCAGTGATGTGCAGGGATTATAAGGTCTGTTTCGAAAGACCACGTGTCTTAAAGACGTAAGTTTTGCGAAAGAACTGCCACTCAGTCTCAGGACTACAGGCCTCCGACATACGAAGCCAGCACTTTACCAACTTGGTTACCAAGGTGTTTAAATATGACATGGCACTCACACGCTATACTTCATATCATAAACTCGTAATATAATTAATGTATTAAATTAATGTTTAATGAACCTTGAAAAATTAACCTTTGACCTTTTTAACATGACAACGCCAAAGGTAATCCCCATGACAACGAAATGCTGTGTAAACTCTAGCCATCGTAAATCATCCAGCTGTGGGCGAGATTTTCATAAGTATTATTTATTCAAGAAGAAAGTGTACATTGAATACAATGGGAATTATCTAAAGTCGAGGGGTGGGTCATGAGTTTGCGAGCTGTGGGCAATTTTCCTTAGTACAAATAAAGTAGAGAAACTTTTGCACTCTTTCGGTGAATGTTATGACCCTCAATGACCTTGCATTTAAGTAAATTAGACGAGAAGATCAAAAGAGCTTGATTTTTACTTAAGACGAAATATTTCAATCTCATAAAAATGTCGTAATTCCGGATTATTTAGATATGCAGGTGTAACTTAAGTGTTTGAATAAATAAAGTTATTTCTGCCAAATATTCAGCATAAAACCAGATTGAGTTATAGTAATTAAATTGACATAAACTGCTGCATTAAAGGTTACTGCATACACTTAATGACATCAAACGTGGTCGACTTCTTAAGTACTTCATACAGTACTTTATACAGTAGTAAGCCTTGTAAATCAAAGATGATTTCCTTCTCTGTTAATTGATGAACACTTCAGGATATAAAACAAACTATTTAATTATATCAACCACATACATACCGGTCTGTGTTCAAATCAAAATCACAAAACAAGCAGGACCAACCACATACATACCGGTCTGTGTTCAAATCAAAATCACAAAACAAGCAGGACCAACCACATACATACCGGTCTGTGTTCAAATCAAAATCACAAAGCAAGCAGGACCAACCACATACATACCGGTCTGTGTTCAAATCAAAATCACAAAACAAGTAAAGTTCAGACCAACCACATACATACCGGTCTGTGTTCAAATCAAAATCACAAAACAAGCAAACTTCAGACCAACCACATACATACCGGTCTGTGTTCAAATCAAAATCACAAAAGAAGCAGGACCAACCACATACATACCGGTCCATGTTCAAAACAAAATCACAAAACAAGCAAACTTCGGACCAACCACATACATACCGGTCTGTGTTCAAATCAAAATCACAAAGCAAGCAGGACCAACCACATACATACCGGTCTGTGTTCAAATCAAAATCACAAAACAAGCAGGACCAACCACATACATACCGGTCTGTGTTCAAATCAAAATCACAAACCAAGTAAAGTTCAGACCAACCACATACATACCGGTCTGTGTTCAAATCAAAATCACAAAACAAGCAGGACCAACCACATACATACCGGTCTGTGTTCAAATCAAAATCACAAAACAATCAGGACCAACCACATACATACCGGTCTGTGTTCAAATCAAAATCACAAAACAAGTAAAGTTCGGACCAACCACAAACATACCGGTCTGTGTTCAAATCAAAATCACAAAACAATCAGGACCAACCACATACATACCGGTCTGTGTTCAAATCAAAATCACAAAACAAGTTTAGTTCAGACCAACCACATACATACCGGTCTGTGTTCAAATCAAAATCACAAAACAATCAGGACCAACCACATACATACCGGTCTGTGTTCAAATCAAAATCACAAAACAAGTAAGTTCGGACCAACCACAACATACCGGTCTGTGTTCAATCAAAATCACAAAACAAGTAAAGTTCGGACAACACATACATACCGGTCTGTGTTCAAATCAAAATCACAAAACAAGTAAAGTTCGGACCAACCACATACATACCGGTCTGTGTTCAAATCAAAATCACAAAACAAGTAAAGTTCGGACCAACCACAAACATACCGGTCTGTGTTCAAATCAAAATCACAAAACAAGCAGGACCAACCACATACATACCGGTCTGTGTTCAAATCAAAATCACAAAACAAGTAAAGTTCGGACCAACCACAACATACCGGTCTGTGTTCAAATCAAAATCACAAAACAAGCAGGACCAACCACATACATACCGGTCTGTGTTCAAATCAAAATCACAAAACAAGTAAAGTTCGGACCAACCACATACATACCGGTCTGTGTTCAAATCAAAATCACAAAACAAGCAGGACCAACCACATACATACCGGTCTGTGTTCAAATCAAAATCAAAAACAAAGTTCAGACCAACCACATACATACCGGTCTGTGTTCAAATCAAAATCACAAAACAATCAGGACCAACCACATACATACCGGTCTGTGTTCAAATCAAAATCACAAAACAAGTAAAGTTCGGACCAACCACAAACATACCGGTCTGTGTTCAAATCAAAATCACAAAACAAGTAAAGTTCGGACTAACCACATACATACCGGTCTGTGTTCAAATCAAAATCACAAAACAAGTAAAGTTCGGACCAACCACATACATACCGGTCTGTGTTCAAATCAAAATCACAAAACAAGTAAAGTTCGGACCAACCACAAACATACCGGTCTGTGTTCAAATCAAAATCACAAAACAAGCAGGACCAACCACATACATACCGGTCTGTGTTCAAATCAAAATCACAAAAGAAGCAGGACCAACCACATACATACCGGTCTGTGTTCAAATCAAAATCACAAACAAGTAAAGTTCGGACCAACCACAACATACCGGTCTGTGTTCAAATCAAAATCACAAAACAAGCGGACCAACCACATACATACCGGTCTGTGTTCAAATCAAATCACAAAACAAGTAAGTTCGGACCAACCACATACATACGGTCTGTGTTCGAATCAAAATCACACAAGTCCCATTCGTACCAACCACATACATACCGGTCTGTGTTCAAATCAAAATCACAAAACAAGTAAAGTAAAAAAAAAATTGAATATTATTAACTAAACGTTTTTTAATCGTTTTGGAATAAATTTCCCCATGAGTATTGTTCGGATCTACTACAAACATACCAGTTCATGTTCAAATCACAATCCCCAGTAAAGCAAAAACTATGAAAATTATTACTAAACCTGTTTTCATTTTGCAGCACTAGACGGTCGTTTTGGAACAAATTCCCCATCAGTAGTGTTTGGACCAACCATAAAAATACCAGTCTGTGTTCAAATCACAATCCCAAAGTCGAAGTAAAATCTTTGTAAATTATTTTCAAACCCGATTTAATTTTGCAGCACTAGACGACCGTTTTGGAATAAAAATTGAGATTAAAACTGTGGAAATCCAAATATTTTAAGATGCTGAAACATAAAAATTAAGTCAAAGACAAAGGAAAGTGAGGCATGGTACTCTGGAAGGATAAGAACCTTCACTTTGATTGTACTTTCTATTTTTATACACACTAACGTTATTTGGTATTTCATCCGGGAAACACTCAATTTGAAAGCAGCAAAGTAGCCGGATTTGCCTATCCTCTTCAGACATTGGATAAACCATATCAAACACATTCAACAAGGGGATATCAGATTCAACGCAGGAAATATGTGCATTACAATTGGTTCAGAAAGTGTTAATACGCTGGATGAGGAAGTCGTGCTAACCTTTTATCGTGAAGAAATAAGACTATAACATGCCCTTTTAAGTATAAAACTAACTCAATCCTGACCATATTAACTTTAACATAATCATTGACATTCTTTAAGAATATGAGAAAAGCGTAGTTTTTGTCTAATAGTCTTGTTATCAATTTGTCGGACCTACTTGAAAGCATGTAACGGTGTGTCAAACGCTATGCAAAATAGCGTACAGTTTAATTACGAATGAAGATTTTGGTATGCATCAAAAGTAGCGTGAAGCATTGCTTTCATGACAAGAACGTCAAATATTGACCAGCAGCATAGCGCAATCACACACACACACACACAGAGAGAGAAAGAGAGAGAGGGGGGATTACACATGTACACCGTAAAATAATAAGTACAGTCAAACCTGTCTATATAGGCCACCAATGGGAGCCAGTAAAATGGCCTTTATGGGCAGGTGAGCTTTATATACAGGTTCAAATAACATAAAAAAATAACATTTGGGATACAGTTCTACTGGCCTTTATAAGCAGTTTAGAGGATAGGTAGGTAGGTACCCTTATTTAGAGGTGGCCTTTAGGGACAGGTTGGACTGTACTGTAAACTAAAAAAAAACAGATTCGGTTGACTTTATAATGTTTTGTAAATGCCTTACTCGTTCTACAAATATATAAACACATTCTACTCTGATCTATGACACAGACATTCAAAATGGAATTACTATTATTGTAATTCATACCTTACAAGGATGTTGAGAAGAGAAACGGCCACCCGTAAGCTTAAGTAATACATATAGAACAAGTTCAAGGCCAGTGCAAACACTGTGTGTTGGTAAGTTTATTACATATCATTTTAAACTTTTCGAGACAATATACACAACAAAGTTATTGAATCTTATCCTGTAAGTTTTACAAGTGTTAATGATATGTTGAACCCTGTTATTGTAATTAGCCAAACCAATGCCACAGATAAAACGTATACGTGTACATGTTTTATGCAATCTTAGTTCGTCACGGCGAGGTAAAAACGACAAAGAACACATGCTACCATACATGCTGAGACATATAACACTTGGTCCCACAACGAGTTTAAGGGAATTGAGTGATATTGGAGACCTTACTTCAAATTATGTAATGAGCTTACAATTTCAATACATGTAGAATACTAGTTACTAGATTCGATGTGGACAATTCTTATGACGGTCATAAAACTTACTGCTATATCCATAAGTCAACAATGTATTTGCAACCATGCAGCCTTGTACAGACCTGTCGAAAGTTTAACACTGAGCAAAACTGCTTCGATGTATCAAACGAGATAACGAGATAATCTGCTGATTCGGCACTAATCCGTTAGCTTAGTGTTAAACTTTCGACAGGTCTGTACTGTATGTTTAGAAATCCCAGGTGTACCGACTACCCTTAAAAACGCTAACATAAAGTTAAAAGATTTGAACTAACTTGAATATAAATTGTTGTTTGATTGAATTTTAATTGATTTTTTGATATTTTGATATACATGTAAAATAAACGTCGAAGATTTCATTTTCAAAAAAATACACACTAAATATGGGTAATAAGATGCGTGACATTTAAAATGTGAAGAAATAATGTGTTTCTTTTTCTTTTTACCATTTTGATAGTTCAAGTGTGAATAAAAACGTTCTTATATAAACGTAATTTAGTATGAAGTATTCAACACCTAATATGTGACGAAATTTTCTAATACATTTCATACGATAACTATGTAGTAGTATAGATAGGTACACGATAAGAATATTTTATTTGCAGTATTTATAAACCCGTCTCAAAAAGTCTATGCACGATGCAGGTGATTGGAACTGATAGGCTCAGCACAATAAAATATTGGGGAATTTGTGTAAGATGTCAATCATATCGATGCAAGATTCTTGTACCAGTACGTTTTCTCTGTCCATGTGTATGCGTCTGTGCTAAGTTCCTTACGATCTTAATGCATAATTATATACTATTGACTGACTTTATTGTTCTTTTCCGTCAAAAGTTTTTGGACATTTTTTTCGGGTGGAGATGAGGTGTGGTTTGAAACAACCAAATATAATCAGCCTGATTAAGAGTGATATGATTTCTGGTTTCGGAATGATTGGGCTCGGGTGACATTAAACACAATTAATGAAAACAAGAAAATCCCCCGCCAGCAGGTTTTTTTCCCGATTTGCGCTTATGTTCAAAGGGTCAAAACCCCGAGGATTGTGAGCAAACCAATTCGGGTTAACGATATGCGCATCTCCTATCTTTGTTGATACTTTTCACAAAGTTTCGTGAAAAATGTGTCATAGTGCTCGAAAATTAGCTAAGACAATAATTTTGGAAGGACGGAAAGTAGAATTTAAAAATCCTCCCTCTTTCTTTGAAAGGCGGGGGTGCAGGGGGAATCGAAAAGGGTTGGTATTTACTAAGGTTTTGTTAACTAAGATAAGCACTATAATCGTTTGCATAAGTCATGTGTATAAGTTGAGTTGAGTAATGGTGTTTAATGTCCAGCAAAAGAATATTTCCCTCTTATTGCAAGGCAAAAGTTGGAGATTATGTCCCAGTCAAGATTACAGTCATATATATATAGATTTTCACATGCTTTATCCATATCATGATCATACCCCATATCGACTCAACACATCCATATCGGACTGAGAGCTTTAAGAGAACACTACGATTTCCCTAATAAAAGAAACTAATATTATTTCATTGAATTAAGCTTGTTGGGAATTTAACAAATAACCATAACCATATATTTATAATTTATACGTGATATAAAATATGGGCAGGTATACTCGTCTTGAATTAAGAATGGACTTGTTAACTAAATCATTCATGGGGAAAATGAAGCAATGATCTGTGACTGATCCATGTCAATAAGATAGAAATGTCATCATTGCTTATCATATGAAGAAATGATCCGTGATTGATTTGTGTCAATAAATTCAACACCGACTCGTCGAAAGTTTAACAATCAGCTGACGAATTAGATTAGCGTCGTTCGTAGCGGCAGCTGATCTGAGCCATTTCGACAGCTTCTATATTACGTGGACAGAAAACATTTCAGACTTGGAACAGTTAGGTGTTTTGCTCATGTAGATCGTTATGGCGTTTTGCACTTTACGAATTTAAGTCCAATTCGTATTTAAGTCCAAATAAAAGATGACAGACGTAATTTTAAACCTTTATGTATTATTTGATCATTAGGCCTAGTCTTGCTGCATGTTTGACCCTTGATAACTATTTATAACTTTCTTTTTTTTTTCTTTCTTTTTTTTTTTTTTTTTTTTTTTTTTGTTGTTTTTTTTTTTTTTTCTTTTTTGTTTTTTTTACATTTTTCAACCACTCGGCAGCCGAGCTTCGATCCCTCTTCGTAACTACAGTGCTAAACTTTTGACAGGTCTGTACTGTAAATGTGTCAATACAACTAATCATCATACAGCTGTGAACTTTAATCTATGTCAAAACTGTGACATCATTTATTTTCGAGGTATCTAATTTTCGTGTTTCTCAGCAAAAATAGCATTTTGTGGGACGATAATTTGATTGTGGTTATACTCTATAAAATAAGTTTGTAATGCATATCATTTCTTGAGGCCGAGGTGGCTTAAGTCTACAACCCCAGGGTCTCTCGCCGCTATGAGTTCGAGTTCCGCTCAGACAACGTGTGGGAAAGTGAAATTTCATTGCCGTTGGTCTTTACTGGTTCACCTGGAGTCAGTATAATGTGACTGGAGGAATGATGCACTTGTCTGTGGCGTACTGACTCCGTGAGCTAGCACCTTAAAGTCGCTATGAGTTCGCGCTGGTACCAGTCAGACCATAAAACACACTCACACTTCACATGCATACATAAACTTGTTCATAGATGAATTCATAGAGATTAATAAAGTAGTTCTCGTTGCGAATAGCTGGAAAATTGCTAATGCGAACATAAGTAACATTCAACTTGGAAACAACTTATCAAGTTCTCTGACAAGTATACCATTTTGTTGGGGTGGTAACTTCGTGATTTATAGTATACAGTATTTCGTTGATATCTAAATTCGTGGTAAGTGTATCCCTGAAAACAGCGAATATTGGATCACCGTAAATATAGTTAATTCCACATTATTACTGTGAAAACTACGCATGAACGAACTTTTATTCGTGGGTAAAGGTGTCCACAAAAACAGCAAAAAGTTGAATCGCCTCTAAACAAATGATTACACAGTATCACTAGGAAAATCGAGCTGGTATACACGAACTCTTTCATTTATGTTTAGATTTATTCTTGTCACGATGTGCAGACAAAGTCATGCGTTGTAAAACGATTTACAACCTTGCACTTCCAGACATACAAGTAAAAAAAAGTCCAATATTTTTTAATTCACCCTCTAATCAACGCACGGTAGACATTATAATTATAATTAAATATACAGTACAGACCTGTCGAAAGTTTAACACTGATCTAAGGAAAAAGAGAGCAACAAAGCTCAGATGCAGAGTGACGGAGACTTGAATACTAGTAGCTAGTGACCGTTAACATATAGAGATATTTATAGAAGCTGTCGAAAGCTGTCTAGATATAGGTGTCGAGAAAGCATTCGACTCTAATTCGTTAGCTTTAGTGTTAAACTTTCGACAGGTCTGTTCTGCATATCTGTATACGATACCTGGTGTCCATTATTATTCAAATAGTAAGCTCTATCGCCTCCATAGTTGCACGTTAGAGAACATATAAAATAAGATAAATATTAAAATCACGTAATTTTAAATTAAAACATTATGGGACATTTAGATTAGATAATATACAATTTCTAAAATTCTGTAAATCTTCGCCATGCTCTAAATACGTCTAATCCATGTTAATATTTAAAAAATTATCTGTCCTCATTCCAAGTACTTTCTTATTTTTAAAGATTCAGTTTTTTCTGCTTTGAAATTCTTTTGATGAATAATTCATATCATACGCGCCCATTTTGTCTATATCTATACATAGGGTACAGTACAGACCTGTCGAAAGTTTAACAATGAGCTAACGAAAAAGAGTCTAACCTCAGCTGCCGAGTAACCGCTTAAACAATTATAGTGGCGCAAAAATACCGAGAAATAAATAACAGCTTTCAAAAAAAATGCCGAGATAGGTAACGAAGGACCGAAATCAACTGTGGTTTGATAAATGAATAGGTAGATTTGATTGATCGATCGATTGATTGATTCATTCATTCATTCATTGAATGATTGATTGATTTTATCCATGATTATTCAGACATCCATTATAAGGTGGCAGCAGGAACTAGCATCAATTCCTTGTGCTTACAAAGACGCTGTATAAAGTCACAAGGGACATCGATATTAAGACATGTTACTTTTATTTCTAAATGACAAATCCTTGTTAAGGAACATCCACTTCACTTACGAATTCATTAGCAAGCAATCCTCTATCAACTGAACAAATGATGAACAGTCGACTTAGAATTAAAAAGGGAAACTTGTTAATTGAGATGTCTGTTATAAAAAAGAAACTAAATGTCCGTCAAGTAAATGTGATAAAGAACTCAAGTTTCGTGTTTATTATTTTCCTGTGCTTTCCGATGTATTGTCAATATTTTGAAAGTTAAAGTGGCTAGGCAGTGATTTTCTTGAGAGTGAACCCTTGACAACATACGCAACAACTATACTTGCGTATCACTTTACGGATTGGCCAAGGTTTCAGGTAAAACATGCAGAATCAGTATTTGCACCACCTGCAGAGAAAGGTCGCTTTTTCGGTTTCTCTAAGGTGGTTTTGACAAGTTTGACTGCACTCTATGTACTTTTATAGCATTTACATACACTCTATCTGGTAAACACTGCATGTCAACATAAAAGTGGTTTTTATGTATTGATGACGATAACAGGAATTTATTATGTAACAAATGATGAAGTACCTTGTACTATATATAAAGGGTTATCTCTTCTGTCGATCACATAACGTAGAGAAAACATCTCCATAAGTTTACTGCATTTACATGCAGTACAGAGTAAAAGCAGTACAGACGTGTCGAAAGTGTAACACGAAGTTTATGAATTGGTGCCTTATCAGGCTTGACCTGTCGAAAGTGTAACACGAAGTTTATGAATTGGTGCCTTATCTGGCTTGACCTGTCGAAAGTGTAACACGAAGTTTATGAATTGGTGCCTTATCGGGCTTGACCTGTCGAAAGTGTAACACGAAGTTTATGAATTGGTGCCTTATCGGGCTGCACCTGTCGAAAGTGTAACACGGAGTTTATGAATTGGTGCCTTATCGGGCTTGACCTGTCGAAAGTGTAACACGAAGTTTATGAATTGGTGCCTTATCAGGCTTGACCTGTCGAAAGTGTAACACGAAGTTTATGAATTGGTGCCTTATCGGGCTTGACCTGTCGAAAGTGTAACACGAAGTTTATGAATTGGTGCCTTATCGGGCTTGACCTGTCGAAAGTGTAACACGAAGTTTATGAATTGGTGCCTTATCAGGCTTGACCTGTCGAAAGTGTAACACGAAGTTTATGAATTGGTGCCTTATCGGGCTTGACCTGTCGAAAATGTAACACGAAGTTTATGAATTGGTGCCTTATCGGGCTTGACTTGTCGAAAGTGTAACACGAAGTTTATGAATTGGTGCCTTATCGGGCTTGACTTGTCGAAAGTGTAACACGAAGTTTATGAATTGGTGCCTTATCGGGCTTGACTTGTCGAAAGTGTAACACGAAGTTTATGAATTGGTGCCTTATCGGGCTTGACTTGTCGAAAGTGTAACAAGAAGTTTATGAATTGGTGCCTTATCGGGCTTGACTTGTCGAAAGTGTAACATAAAGTTTATGAAATGGTGCCTTAACGGGCTTGACTTGTCGAAAGTGTAACATGAAGTTTATGAATTGGTGCCTTATCGGGCTTGACTTGTCGAAAGTGTAACACGAAGTTTATGAATTGGTGCCTTATCGGGCTGCACCTGTCGAAAGTGTAACACGAAGTTTATGAATTGGTGCCTTATCGGGCTTGACCTGTCGAAAGTGTAACACGAAGTTTATGAATTGGTGCCTTATCGGGCTTGACTTGTCGAAAGTGTAACACGAAGTTTATGAATTGGTGCCTTATCGGGCTGCACCTGTCGAAAGTGTAACACGAAGTTTATGAATTGGTGCCTTATCGGGCTTGACTTGTCGAAAGTGTAACACGAAGTTTATGAATTGGTGCCTTATCGGGCTTGACTTGTCGAAAGTGTAACACGGAGTTTATGAATTGGTGCCTTATCGGGCTTGACTTGTCGAAAGTGTAACATGAAGTTTATGAATTGGTGCCTTATCGGGCTTGACCTGTCAAAAGTGTAACACGAAGTTTATGAATTGGTGCCTTATCGGGCTTGACCTGTCAAAAGTGTAACACGAAGTTTATGAATTGGTGCCTTATCGGGCTTGACCTGTCAAAAGTGTAACACGAAGTTTATGAATTGGTGCCTTATCGGGTTTTTGACAACTGCCATCTATACCTCAGCAGTTTTTCAACCACTGACTATCGATATCTCGGTTACCTGGTAATCAGCCAGTCGACCGAGCTTCAACTCTCTGTTAAACTTTCGACAGGTCTGTACTGTATTACATTAAAAACTGTAATGCACTAGTGAGGGTTTTAACAAGTCTTGAAATCTTATTAATTTAAATTATCGCTAAACACAAAGGTGATAAATTGAAGAAGCAATACCGTAAGGCTGTCATCCGATGAAGTGCCATACTAACACAATTTTTCCCCTTTCTTAGATTTGAAAGGTATATTTAATAACGTTTCACCACAGAACCTACCTAAAAACACACACCCGTACATGATCACAGTAAATGTGTATTTATTGCTGATATTTCTTCTAAAGATAAATTCATCACAACAAATCAAGCATATATTCATGTTTTCCTGTAAACGATTGCATATTTGTCAACCATGAATACTAATAAGATTGTACCCGCCGTCATTTCTGTAACCTTTTGTTCACGAAAGAGTTCCATAAAGGGGGATACTTATAGGATGCTTTGGAAATTTTTGTTTTTGGTCTCTCCATCAAAATCTAAATTGGAGTTGAACAATTGGTAATAATGCACTAATTTTGAATTTTTTCAAATAACGTAAATGATTGAAAAGAGCAAATGACACAATCAGAAATATATAATAAAGCGAAATCCACAAAAGTACGTCATATAAACACACTTACACACACAGAGAGAGAGAGAGAGAGAGAGAGAGAGATTAATTTATTTTTGAGTTGGGAAAAACAGTATTGACATACATGTATGCATTATATCTTCTACATAACAACTTGACTTTTTACTGCAACTTTATGATAATGAAGTCATAGAGAGTTATTCACCTGATGTTGATAGTTCATACTTGTTTGTTTTTGAAGACACGGAAACTGAAAGTGATTGACAAGAACAGCTAAATAAGAAATAGACATGTATACTGGCACTTCATTCAAGATTACTTTTTTCTGCTTCCTCTTTTTTATCCATTGTTATAAATTGCAACAGAAAAATCTCACTGCTGATTTGTTTAAGCGAATATTCTCAAGAGGAGTAAAAAAGAAAAAAATGTTCACAAAAAGGTTCTTCGTGTCAAATTTATAACGATGAATTACATAGATACAGTTGAGAAAATACCATATTACTTACTGACTTAGTGATAACTCCGTATGTGCAATCCCGAATGAGACAGATTCGAGTTTTGACAGTTGAAATTTCATAACATTTTGAATATGTAGAAATATGTGTTTCTGTTGTCGTGTAGACTATTAAAAAATTATGACATGACATAATATAACCAGGTATAAGTACATGTAAAAGGGTTGCAAGTTGATACCACTAAAAACCGACGTACATTGTCATCTTAAATTCGACACAATGTAACGTTTAAGTGCAATTTACCCCTTGTCATGAAAGGTGCGACATACTGTGTCATGGTAAACGACATACCGTGTCATGTTAGGTAGGTGACATACCGTGTCATGGTAAACGACATACCGTGTCATGTTAGGTAGGTGACATACCGTGTCATGGTAGGTGACATACCGTATCATAGTAGCTGACAAAATATCATGTTAGGTGACATTCCATATCATAGTAGCTGACATACCATGTCATAGTAGACGACATAACGTGTCATGGTAGGTGCGTCACGCTGTCGTGATAGTTGCAAGCCTGACGTGGTGTCTTGGTAGGTGCGACAAGTTATAGTTGATGTGACACACTTGTCACTGGGAGGTGCGACACGTCGTTTCAAGGTAGGTGCGACATGTCCTGTCAAACTGTCGATCGGATGTATAAACGTCTGTCATTTTATCTTTTACAGGTAACGTCTCGATATAAGTATGAAAGATATGGAAACAAAGGTCCATTCAAATAGAAACGTTGATATAGCATAATTATATTAATAATTGTGTTATATCAAATATTATATATTTTGCTTTATATCACTTGTGGTGCAAGTTGGGTGGTCAAGTAATTATTTTTGGTTTTCGTGTTTCTCAAGGAGCCTGTTTCTCAAGTAGCTCGAGTCGAGATAAAATATTACAAACATATATAGTACAGACTCGTCAAAAGTTTAACACTGAGCTAATGAAAAGAGAGTCGATGATCGTCTCCAAGTGACTGAGATATACCGGTAGATAGCTAGTGGCCTAAAAGCTTACAGAAGATAGATAGAAAGTTGTTGAGATAAAGCATACGAGGGACAGAGATGAACTGTCAATTAGCCACTAATTCATTACCTTAGTTTTAAATTGTCGACAGGCCTTTACTGTATATGGCAATATATAAACAGTTATTAATAGTTTCTGACCATTACACAAGCAATATAAGTTACCAGTCTTACAATGAAATATCACAGGTGTCACAGGTGTTTGTAAGATGTCACCGTGACCTCTCGCCATCATTATTATGACGTCGTCCATCATATTTACGTTTGTCCGCATTATGGTATAGATGGACCCCTTATGATTTAGATTGCAATACATACTAGTAAATTACTACTCAAAATATAGCAACGTTTGTATAGAATTGTTACTCCAACGACACTGTAGGTTGACTACGGCAGATATTTTTAAACTTCGATCAGACCTCTTACATTGTAGGAGTAAATATTTTGTCAAAATTAAAACATGGCAAAAAAAATAAATAAATAATAATAATAATAAACATTTTTTTAAAAATACAATAAACAACAACTAAACAGAATAAAACAGATAGAAACAACACACGGGGTCACTAAATAAAATAAAATTATCAACAACCATTACTTGTGATGCAACTATTCTCCCTATCTTGTTTCATTATGTTAACATGATTTTAGAAATAGGAAAATGGTAGCAATTCTGAAACAATAGATGCTTAACTAAAGTCACAGTCAAATTTTATTTTTACAAAAAGCACCTTGTAGAGAATAGGTAAAACGCTAATACACAATGTATTGTTTTGTGTTATACATATCGTTTTTACAGTTTTACCTTGTTTGTGGGAGTGTGGTCTGGACATGGACCAGTGTATCTGTGCTTGATTTAATGCCAAATAAAACGAACGTGATACATTTGTAACTTTTCATATTGTTTTTAAGTCTTTCCATATATTCAACTTTTAGAATTACGCCCAGGTTTTACCACATACTCAAGAACGGGTACCCTACAAAACAAATTCCACCAACGATAATTAACACAATTCTCTTTAATAAAGATAGTATAGCTTAATTTTTAAGTTCACACAAGGTCAAACATTAAATCAAGTTAAGAATTTAACTTAATTCAGAACGAACAAATGATTGAAATGGATAGAGAGGGGAAAACCCAATAAATGTAATTATTACAATCAACATAAGAACGGTAACAATCGGTGCCAAATTCGTACAGAATTCGTGAGTACCGCGTGAATTTTTTATTTTGTACTTGCTAATTAGTGGTATCAGTTGAAGGGCGTGTTAATAACGTAAAATGTGGATATCTTAAAACCTATGTACAATTTACAGTACAGATCTATCGAAAGTTTAACATTAAGCTAATTAAAATGGTTTTGAAGCTCGGCTGTTGATGAGTGGCAGAGTCATGAACACCTGGTGACCGAACCCCTACCTAGAGATATACATGACATTGTATACATGTGGCAACTGTCATATAGCCTGTTGCAATATACCGAACGATGAGCCGAGATGAGATCCAATTCGGCACTAATTCGTTAATTTAGTGTTAAACTTTCGACAGGACTGTATTGTATGTTAGTAATTGAACTCAGTGTGATTCTGACCTTAATAATCCAACAATCTCGATAATATTTACATTAATATCTGCTACTAAAATATAAAAAAATTCTTAAGGCGTTTCGTTTAATAGTTTGTAAAGCCATGCATTTTGAAACTTTATCGGCCCACTACCACTCATAATCATTCAAATTTTATTTATTTTTAATATAAATTTTAATAAGTTTAAATATTTGAATACAAGTATTGGTAAAGTTAATACAACCCGACCTTATAACCAAATACCGTAACAAGAATGGTCACCATTACTGAAGCCAGTATTTTTCAAAGATTGTTGAGACTAACCATTTTTCGAATGTATATTTCCTAAAGCTCTGCTAACACTTATGCGACCGACTAGATGAAGATCTCCAATCAAGCAGGAGATGATGATTATTTAGTTTACATTATTAAATGTGGTTCTGGTCTGTCTGTGATGGTACCCCAAGATATTTGGTTTACGCTATTAGATATGTTTATTTTTCACCAAACATTTTTAGAACTTCATATACTGTAATTTTATAATTGAAAAAGTCTGCACACTCAGTAAAAGTTTTAATTTCAACTCAAAAAAATTCTATGTTCAACAACTCCATCTTTTTGTCCTTTGAACAAGACCACATTTTCCGTAAATTCAAATCAATTTTAATTCTGATGGAGATACATTTAATATAAAAAATATACAACCAATTTTACGAGAGAGAGGGAGAGAGAGAGAGAGAGAGAGAGAGAGAGGAGAGAGAGAGAGAGATAGCGAGCGGGAGAGAGAGAGATTTACAGCAAGAGAGAGAGAGAGGGAGAGAGAAGGCAGAGACAGACTGAGAGACAGAGAGAGAGAATTTTGGAAACAAACATAACCAACTTACTAAAGTTAAAAATTTAGTGGTTAAACTTTATTTCAAAGGCCACATCAAACAATAATACAGTGCGCGATTTTAAACTTTCAGATAATTCAAATTTCGAGAAATTAGTATTAGCAGATTTTCAGAGGAAATAAACTTGCTATTATAGTTAATTGTCAAAGACTTTTTCGGACCCAGTGTGTCACTACCACCAAAAAACGCCATTTGTGCCATGCCGACCAAAGATTCATTGTTCATAACAGGGACATAAAGTGTCTCTTTGTCAGTTTGTTTCAAAACTTGCAACAAACATTTCCAAACCCCAATTTTTGTTTTAGCTCTTGTTATTTCACAGTTATGGTTTAATGAAAATTAAACTAACGTTATTTCTAAATGCCATAATTTTTGTATCCAACTTCAATAAATCGATTTCGTGTACAGCTGGCTTTGTGGTATTGTTTGAAATGCTACAAACAATTCTTATTAAAAAGTTAATTAATGTACATGAACCTAATGTCGTCATGAACCTGATGTCGTCATGTTCCTAAAGTCGTCAATGTTTGTTTTTTTTTTACATTTTCTTTTGCTCTACGTGGTTATAGAGTTTTTGTGACAACCAAAAAGGCCCAAAGTGACCACCTTAGATTCATGTACGTTACTTACTTAGACTGAATTAAAACGGTTGATAATTTTACCCAACAACTAGCGATATTACTCCTGTCATGTGCTGTTTTTGAATTTCTATTAAAAAATGCATTCAAAAACAGCACATGACAATGTTTTTGAATGCATTATTTTAATAGAAATTCAAGCACATGACACTCCTATAGAACAGAACAACTCTAGATCTATTTGCTCTCAAGACACGGATGGGGCTTTCAATGAATGTAGACATAAAGGTGTCCCATTTTGTCAGATTAAGCTCCCATAACCATATACATGTAGCCGATCAAAAAAACTACTACCACTGCTACCACAGCTACTTCTACCGATGATGATGATGATGATGATGATGACGACGACGATGATGATGATGATGATGATGATGATGATGATGATGATGGTGACAACGACGACGATACAGGTGCTACATTGTAATGATGATGATGATGACGATGATGATGATGATAAAGATCGTCAAAGAGATATGATCATCACTTTAAAACTGATGCCTTTTGATGACGTCAATTCATTGGACCTCAATATCCACAGTCAAGATTTTTTCACTTACTACTACATCGCGACGTTTAGTTTTGGGATGATGAAGGAAACTAATTTCCCGAAGAAAACACGACAAACGGCTATCGAGGAGGTTTGGTCGCAAACCGCAACAAATAAAGCTTCTATGAGAGTATTATTTGATTCCTCTATATACCATTTACACAGTGTATGATATACCTTCCTCTAGTACAAGTAGAAACCCGACTCTTAGTTTAATTTCTTACGGTAACGTATATGTCAATGTCAAATTGAGCAAGTGGTTAAAAGTGGTCAAAATGACATGTTAACTGACATGGTTTGTGTGGCCACCTGTAATGTCGTGGACGTTTAAACTGTCCTGAAATACAGAGGATGTATCACACTTATTTGAGAAAATTAGTTTTCATGTATCGGAAATGTTGTTCAAAGGACAGGAAATTAATTAAAAACAAACAAACATATATCGTTTAACACAACAACAACTGCATTGAATGGGGTTGATATCGTTTCGGCCAGTCTAGACTTTGAGTCAATGAATTGCAAATGGGCCTTATTGTTGTGGCATAATCATCACACATGCTGCGGAAGGATTATCCGTGTTTTACATTGCCTCCAACAACAACATATTATTATTATTATTATTATATATTATTATTATTATATATTATTTATTATCGCCGACGAACAAGGACACGTGTTATAATCAACTGATCCGACTTCAGACACGACATGCACCAGAATTAATAATAACCTGTTTGGTGACAACTTTATAGTATGTGTGAATATGTATCGAAAAAAATCTAGTTTGTATTGTGATAAATGACTTTATACGTATATGAACTTTGCAAAAAATAAATTATTAATAAATAATAAAATCACAGATTTTGAAAAAAAAAAAAGAGTAAAATTTTAACTTACCTGTAAACTTTCATATTAAATCGTTGAATTTAAAATAAATAAAAATCCAAAATTGAATATTTAAATAGGATTTGCGTTAAACTATAATATTCCCGTGTAGTTCACATGTTTATCTTCCATCACTATTACGTTGTTGTGTATTGGGCTGAATTTAGATCTATACCGGTCCGACGACCCACACGTATATATAGAATAGTTATACTTAAAAAGATGTTTTTTATCTGTATACAAAGGCACGGTGATACTTTTTAAAAGTGATTCTAATCCCTTCAATGTTTGTGAATTAAGTGCTGCGCTGGAAGACGAAATACAATTTACACGCTTGGTGTAACATTTAATAGAGGGAACCATATATCACGGATCTGTAATATATATACGGTAGCTCACCGTGTGTGTATGTAGTATGTTGCTATAAAGAACCTCAAGTATCATTTAAAATTTCTATCTAAATCTACTTTACAGTTAATCTGAAATTTTAATCAGTTATTGCTTGGAAATTGAACGAAATTTTGAGAGAGAGAGAGAGAGAGAGAATGCAGAGACAGACTGAGAAAGAGAGAGAGAGAATGTGCTTAAATGCCTAAAACAACGCTCAGTTGCATTTAGTAAAATATGTAATTTTAATGCAAAAAATTAAAACGAGTTGTGATCAGTCGGATGTTGGGCTGTATATATCTTTCCAGTTTCCTGTTGCTGCCAGGTGAAATTAAATTGACAAAACGATGCAGTGACTAATGTCAATTTCAAAAACGAAATTTCAAATGTAAAAAAATCTTTTCAAAGGAGATTCGCAGAGAAAGAAATAAACATTTGTCAAGTTTAACTCGCCTGTTTATAAATAGAGGATGTGAAAATCAGAAGTAACAGTTAAGGCCTGTCAAAAGTTTAACACTGAGCTAAAGACAAGGAGTCGAAGCTCGACTACTGCTAGACCGAGATATGGACAGCTAGTGACCGAAAAACAGCTGAGAGATAGACAATAGCTGCCGAGATATAGACAATGAGAGACCTAAATGAGCTGTAGATTCGGAACTAATTCGTTAGCTTAGTGTTAAACTTTAGACAGATCTGTACTATGTGTTCTTAACATTAGCAGTTGTCTTACATAATATCACATGGCATTTTTCCATCAAAACAAATCATTTAACTTAGTAGATAGATGAACAATACATATGGCAGACTTATGTTGCGATCTCTCCAAGGTTTACATAGCCAGTCTTTATTATACGCAGGTATTTGGCAAACTTCTGAATTGTCATTAGTATCTTTGAAACATTCAGATATTGACATTCCGCTCAATCTGTTACCAATATGTTACTCATCTATTTCCATACAGTGACTTACTCTGGATTTTAAAACAAAGGTAGTGAAGATTCTCCTAAATCTGTCTTCGATTTTGCAATGCAGTAAAAGGTCGAAAATATTTTTGTTAAAAGGGTATTATCTACGGAAGCCGTGAGGGGACCTTCTGACTTCTGATTTCTTTAATCATATTATGATAAAACCAAACCATTAAAAGATAAAACAAAATCATGTAATGATAAATTTAAATAATCTTATGATAAAACCAAACTAGTTAATGACAAAACCAAACCATATAATATTAAAATCAAATAATATAAAGGTAAATACAAATAAAACAACACGGCTTCCGTAGTTAACAGTCGTCAACAGTCAATAGTTATGTTAACAGATATCAACAGTCAACAGTCGGAAGTCAACAGTCGGAAGTCAACAATCGGAAGCCAACAGTCAGAAGTCAACAGTCATTTAATAATGAAATAATTTTTTGTTCATTATAATAAATTAATGATTTATGATTATATTCAAATAGTCAATTTTTTCTTTAACAGTTCGACGGACAGGAAGGAAGTCTTAAACAGAGCTAAATAAGCCGACGCCCAGTTTACAGAGAAGGCCTCCCTCTGTGCGCGTAAAAGACTCCAGATCTGACTTTTTATTATAAAACATTTGATAAAAGAAATTAATAAAAAGCAGTATTTCTATGGAACGCCACAGCTGTCCCACATGGCATTAAAAAGACTATATGTATTCATTTTTCATTATATTATATGGTTTTGTCATTGTTTTATTTGGATTTACCTTGATATTATTTGGTTTTAATATTATATGGTTTGGTTTTGCCATTAAATGGTTTGGTTTTATCATTAGATTATTTGAATTTATCATTACATGATTTAGTTTAATCTTTATATGATTTTGGTTTTATCATAATATGATTTAAGAAATCAGAAGTAAGAAGTCAGAAGTGAGAAGTCAGAAGGTCCCCTCACGGCTTCCGTAATTATCAGAGAGGGTTTCTTTACGACGTTCTGATGTTTATGGCACAATTGGGATGACTGTATAATCTTGGAGTTCCCTAACGATGTACTGGTGATGTCTCTACAACTGTAAATTGAATGCCATATTCAAGCGTTTTGTATTTCAGATTTCGATTGATTCACACCACAGAAATAAAACGCAGATATTATGAACACGGCTCCCAAACAAAGAGTTTTCCTATTTAATCTACTATACCAAACAAACCAGAATTAAAACCACAGAACCAATGGCAGTCTATAGAGTATATCACTAAATACAGTCCAACCTGCCTTAAAGTCCACCTCTATATAAGGGTTACCTGCTTATAAAGACCAGTAGAATTGTATCCCAATTGATATTTATTCATATTATTTGAACATGTATATAAAGGTCACCTGCCCATAAAGGTCACTTTTACTGGTTCCCTTGGGTGGCTTTTATAGACAAGTTTGACTGTATAGCAATATCTAGACGTGTTTTTGCTAATTGTAGCTATCTCGAAATAGCCATAACACATTTAGTGAGTTACATACATGCTAGAGATGGGTTATCATATATATCTGGGGACTTGGAAAAAATGAATTGATTGTTCCATGGGAATTTTGTTTATGAAAGCCAAACTGTCATTAGTTTGAGACCTTTAAACCCGCCGTTCTGTATCTCTTGAGAACAAGAAAACCAAATTTTAACTAATTATTACAAAAGATATAAATTTCTGTTACATGTGGTATCGATATATAAGTGAACTAAAATAATAATTTTGACAGACGCAAAAGTATTCATTTAATCATATACCTCCTACAAAACACATACAATACACACATTTATATCTATATCTTAATAATTTTTAATTCGTTTGAAGTTTTGAAGTAGGTGGATTTTAAGCATTATAAATCGCTTGCCTCTAGCAGTAATTAGGTTTGATAATATTTTTTTCTGAATTTTCTCTTTATCGCGTCAGAATTTCAAACATTTGATTTTTTCAACTATGTCTTTAGTGTATGTCTCACATTCTATTATCAAAAGTGGTTTTATGGCGAAACATATGATTTTACTACATGGAAGGATTTCATTAAGCTGCTGCTCTAGTTTTCTCAAACAATAACAATGTTTCGCATGTTCAGAATGTCTTTAACTACAGGACATGGCTACAAAGCATATGGCAAAACCCAACTAGGTCTGACCAAGACTTGAGAATAGGTATTGACTGTTCTTTTGAGAAGCACAATATCAAAAAGAGTCCTCTTCTGGAGCCCCAATTTGTGGACTTCATTGGGCGTCGAAATTGCCAACGCCCAATGAAGTCAGGACTTCATTAGGCGTCGGACTTCATTAGGAGTTGTTACAAAGCACTCGAGATTTAGAAATGAAAGTCACCGACTCCTTCAGAAGAGAACTGAAAACCAATGACTTTTGTCACAGTAGGCGTGGAACGCTAAGAACCCATCCTGCATATTGCCCTGTGCGCACATTGCAAAATAAAAATATCTTTCACTTCACACACCTATAGGTAGTCCCAATATAAGTAAAATAATCTAGACTAGGACGGAAAATCCTGTCCAATCAATCAGTCAATCAATCAATCAAGCAAAGCATATCGTGAAAGTTTACTGATCGTGAATTAAAATTCTATTTACAGTTTTTAGTTTTATTTTGCGAATATAAACAAGGACTCTCAATTAATGGGCTATTTTAAAGATATGACCGATCCCTCCACCGCTGTTCAGACATCGTGTCATCTTGCCTTCAGCACCAACTTCAAAGGCCGAGGTCATCTGTGTCAAAGGAGAGCACCTGCCGAGATGAAAACATATAAAACAACAACAAAAACACAAAAAAAATGCAATAGATTTTACTAAGAGTGGATTATTATTTTATTTGCAGACATTTGAAATAATCACGCCGGTGATTATGACATTCCGTGCACTTTTTCTTTTATATTTACACCTGCTTTATAAAACTGGCTCATTAGTGAAATACGAATGATCATTAATGTCGCAATGCCGCCTAGAGGGACACATTTAATTCATTTTTATTGTCAATAAACACAGATTTATACTTACCTATTAAACGTCAAAGAATAAGATGTAACAAAGAGGTTTAATTTGTATATATACAGTACAGACCTGTCGAAAGTTTGACACAGAGCTAACGAAAAGGAGATATACAGTACAGATCTGTCGAAAGTTTAACACTGAGCTAACGAAAAGGAGTCGAGACTCGGATGCCGAGTGGTTTTAGTGGCTGAAAAGTCATCGAGAAATAGAAAGCAGACACAGAAAATCAGTCGATATGTCGATAACGAGGGACTGGGCTGTCGCTTTGGTACTAATTCGATAGCTTAATGTTAAACTATCGACATATCTGTACTCTATTTTATAATGTTCATTAATTCGCATAGCATTAATGCATGATCAAAAGCATGTGTGTTTATGCCAAAATGTATACACGAACATGTATTTTAGAGCAATTTGTGCCAATACTTGCTTGATAAAATAACATTATACAACCCATCTATAAAGACCACTTCATGACAAATAATTGCTAAGTTAAGGCGCGCGCGCGCGTGTGTGTGTGTGTGTGTGTGTGTGAAGTCTCTTGAGCGGAACCAAGATTTGAGTCATTTGACCTTGAGACCTTAACCTTTAAATTTCGTAGCGATATGTCGACTCATGTTAGTATACACTTGTGGCAAGTTAGATCAAACTTCAGCTATAGATGTGGCAGTCAATTAGCGACTCTATTACTTCCATGTCTATCAACGCATTTTGATCAAACTTGACACGAAGAAAACGATGTGCCTTTTGTCACAATTAGACTTGTATGTCAAAAGTCAAGGTCACAAAATCATGTACAAAATGTCGTGTCTACTCTACAACTTCCACATCTACCGATTGATTTTTATCCAACCTGGAACAAACCAAAACCAGTATTAGAGGATGCACGTATACCGTGTACCACATTTAGGTATGTGGTTCAAAGGTCAAGGACACAGGGTCAATTTTTTAAGGTCAGAGAGTCCTAACCGATCTATAACATTTTACCATCATGTGTCTATATAGTCATCTTGGTTTTAACAGTAAATTATGATGCATATTGATTTTTCGTAAACCTGAAAGAAACGTTTCTATATGTCGTTGCATTAACTTCGATACGCGGCATTATGTATTTTGAAAGCGGTTCTTTTTATTATTTTTTTTTATTATTATTTTCATTAGTAAGGGTCAATTCTGGGCCTATTGACATATTTATATTCTGACGGTGAGTTGAAGGGATGACAAACGCATTTAAACGCTGTTATGGGAAAACTCCCATTTTAATACATTAACCTTTGGTGCATAAAAACTAATTTATATTCACGATGTTATCTCGCACTATAGATAACCACCTTAATACCTCTAATGTCTGTATCGCTATTGGTCATCATGGTGGTCAGTCGCGGATCGTGTCGATGTGACCATAACTTTTGATCTTTTTAAATACCCTGACATCTTGATTAATTAAATTATATTTCCTCTCAATTATCCGTGTGTCTTTATCCATAAAGCACATTTAAGAATAGTTTAAAAGTTCATGATTGATATATCGAGAGGCGGTGTTAAAGCTTGGGCTTTACACTGTATTAAAAAAAACCTGCATATGCATTTCATTTGGTCATTTTTATTATTGATATCCCCTGTCATCAATTAATAAAAACCAGTGTTATTAAAGTCATGACCCGGGGTTCATGTTCTTTGAATTTCCACACACACACACACACACACACACACACACACACACACACTTTTGGAGAGAGAGAGAGAGAGAGTGAGAGAGAGAGATTCAAAACCACCATGACATAATCACAAACTATTATAGTTGCGTTTCCTTTCGGTGAGACTTCATTCTGAACCCCCCATTCAAACTTTAATTTGAACTGAAAATCCTCAACATGATGGAATCGAGCCATTTTTATTATTTCTGTGAAAACAGTACTTTTTCAAAAATTTTACATTTTGCATAGAATCTAAGAGGGGCAAAATGAAGTCCGTGTAATGAAATTACATTAAAATGATAATAGTTTTCAACAGCTATTACTAGTTTGATTTTCATATTTTATGCAGAACAATATTAAATTAGTGTAACTTTTGAAAATTTATGCTAATTAATAGTTCCCGAAAACACTAACACAATTATCATGAATTGGGAAACTAAATACCGAATAATTGTACAAACTGATATATAATTGTTTCAAATTTCCTGTGTTATTTATGGCTAATAAGCAGGATTTCCTTTGTTATGATCAATGCACTAGAACTACGCTGGCCATAATGTTTTGGTTCAGTGTAGAAAAACATTAATACAACCTTCTTATAGATGTTGAACAGTAGGCATCTCACCTCTGTGTTATACTCCGAGATGGAGTTATCGTTCATTGATTGATTAGTGGATTGATTAGTGGATTGATTGATTGATTGATTGATTGTATATTTCACTTATATCGAGACGTGACCGACTAAAGGTGAAGTTGCAGATTTTTTTTACCTTCCTCTGTCAGTGCACCTAGCACAATGTGCTGAGAGGGTCTTTAGATTGTCGCGTCTATCATGTCCATTTCTTGGTCAGACCAAAATCGTTTCCATCATTGTCAGTTTGTTTCAGTCATGATGCTAGTTTGAATGGTAGGGTTTAATATTATATTTTACAACCTTGCAGGGCTACAATTCATACCATCGGATTTCTATTTTTGATAAAACGTCTTTAAAACAAACGTTTTAACTGTATGGGATGCATATACAGTCAAACCTGTCGGCTATAAAGGCGACTCAAGCTAGGGAACCAGAAAAATACCTTTAGGACAAGAGGCCTTTATATACAGGTTCAAACAGTATGAATGAAGACAATTGGAATACAATTCTACTGGCCTTTATAAGCAGGTGGTCTTTATATAGAGGTGACTTTTAAGGCAGGATGAACTGTATAGGGTATACAATTCTTATAAAAAAACATGTATGTTGAAACTGAATATTCCCGATTTTTGGCTCAGATCAGTAACACGTCAAGATATATAATATATTTACATTGATATTTAAATTTTATAAATAACTTTAAAGGAAAAAAGCGATCGAATTACTTTATTGGACATACCTTTGTTGTATCGTAAAACGAAATCTCGGAAACAGCTGCGTACCGTCTCCTTTACCATTGTCGGATTAGTATTTTGCACCGACTTCCGTGTACATTAAAAACGTGGGTATTTTCGGCAATCATGAAAAAGCGAACTTTGGCTAAACCACCATCTCGTCTAGCTGATCAAAATTCAAATGGTGTTGAGGAGAAAAATGAAAGAAAGGTGACTGGTGTCAAATCGAGATATATAGATATTTTATCAATTATTTTAGTAACCAGAGGGCCGAAATTTTTAACAGCCCCCTCATTCTGATTTGGGAGACGGTTTGCTTTTTCTACCACAGGCAGTTTAAAAATGTTGGACTTGGTTATCACTATTTTACCTTGATTCTCCGCATCATACGCTGATAGTTGAAATAGAATCAACTGTACTAGAGCTGTCAATGATAAGAATTTGAACATTGATATATCAACTGAAAATATGTCGATAAATTGATATATATATATATATATATATATATATATATATATATATATATATATATATTTGTTGAATCTTTTATAAACAGATTATTTCCACTAATATTTGGCATGTCTGTTGTCTTCTTAAATGTTTCTTATAATATATATGAACTTTGCTTTGTATGTCATTTGGTTTTGAGAGGCATTAAAATGATTGGTTGTAATTATTATACATTTACAGCCAGTTTAATCTCTGTGTCATGGACTACTGATGGCCATTTTTGTGATATCAATACTAAAAAAATTTATCAATATATTGTATCAATGGCTTTTATTGATAAATAATAATAATAATAATGATGATATATTGATCTATCAATGACAGCCCTATCTGCAGTTGAGAGGTCACAGGGTTCCAAAACTCTTGTTGAAACTACAGGGCCCAGTTTCTTATAATATAAAAAAAACAATACCTATAATATATAAAAAGTCAGTTCAGAGATAGTGAAGAAAACCAGAATACACAGAAAAAATCTATTTATGGCAAGTGAGCTTACAAACTTACTTGCACTATGATATCATGGAAATGCAAACTACTATTTAAGCCATCTGCAGTGGAGCACATTTTTTAAGCTTTTGAAAATCAATAAATATTATATCATGTCATATACTGTTGTGCATTTTGTTGCAATTAATGAACACCAAAGTAATACCCTCTTAGTCAGAAACTGAAATGCAAAGCGTTTTAAGATCCTTACTGGGATTTACTGTGGTTTAGGTCGTGGAGTGTTGGACTAAAGATCTAAAAGTTTTGAAGGCATGTTGTGGCCTTGAGCAAGTTACTTCGTAATCTAGTACCTAAGATTTAGTCTTGATTGTGTGTTACAAAGTAGATATGCACAAAATACACAATGCCAGTTATGGCCATGTTATGGAAGCCTAGTGTGATCGATCTGGCTGACACTAGCACAACAGTTCAGAGATTAAAATGCACCCATACAAGCCTAAAGGCTTCGTAAAGATGTCTAAACAGTGAATGAATTAATGAATTATTTTTTAAGTTACCAGACTACATGTATCATTATGTATTTTAATGTATTTTATTTTAAGGCCTCAGCAAGTTATAATACATCTAAAACTGATTCCAAAAAAGGAGGATGTAAACGGTTGATAACTTTTTTTCAAGTTTTAATCTTGATTATCATTGCACCACCATTCTTGAACTATGCATCAATTCAAAGGGAGATAACTGCACTTAAACCAGAAACTGGTATGTATGGTACATAATAATTAAAATTTTGAATAAATATTTTTAGATATAAAAAATATTCGATGGATTTTTGGATGACAAAGCTTACAAAACCCTAAACAATAACACCATGAAAAATTATAATTCACAATTAAATTGTTCAAGTGTTTGTCCTTAAACATTTATCAATTACAAACTGTCCATTCATAACACTTTAAGCTTGCAAGGGGCTCTAAATAGATGTATTATATTTTTTAAGGTGAATTTTATGACATTGGATGGGGCCAGAAGTTGTATATGAAATGTGAAGGTCATGGTCCACCAACAGGTTAGTGAAAATTTATTATATATCTATTCAGAAATTCTGGTACCATGTATCATATAGTTCATGCTGATATTATATTCCTTTATAGTCTATTATTGCTATTAGTAACATTAAAAATAATGAAATCTTTTGTTATGAAGTAAACTTTTATCATGCCCCATGGGGGGATATTGTTTATACCATTTATTCTCCAAACTTTGGAAGCAGTGAGGCAGTGTAATCTGTATGCATGTTGTATAAAAGGTTCAAAACAGATAAATACATGTATTGGTCATTGTTGACCATGTTCATGTTAATTTGAATGTTTTGTGATCATTGCTGCATTAAAGGTTCTAGTAAACTAGTATCATGAATATGTTCAGTTGGTTTCTGTCCAATCAAAGAATCAGCCATGAGACTACAGTTGCTTGTTAGTTCTAATCATTATGTACATCAGCATTTACGTTTTAAAATTTGTCATATTCCCCATACCTTATTATGAAGGTAAAACAGCAATGAAGTGAACCAAATTGTGTTGTTAGAGTCTGTTGTTGGATCCTATTGGATTCAGTAATGACTTTCTAAATAAATAATAATTATAAATAATATAAAGAACTCAACACTCAATGGACAGCAAGTGGAGGTTTAATTTGGATCAACTAGTTTCGCCGGAGAAACTAGTTGATCCAAATAAAACCTCCACTTGCAGTACGTTGAGTGTTGAGTTCTTTTATATTATTTATAATTTATTATAAAGGTAGAAATGGTGAGGTATATATAACTGTAAGCAATTATTAAAAAAAACATGTACATGTATCAGCCTTTCAAGAGGGACAGTAGTGTAGATTCTGAATTTTTTCTATATTGTAGTGATATTTGAAGCACCTGCAGGAATGACATCAGATGTTTGGACTTTTGTTGTACCTAAAATTGCAAAAAATGCAAGGGTAATAACTGATTGTATAAAGTATTTAAATTTAAAAATTACATGATTCATGATATTTTTCAGTTTATTCCGAAATTTTTAATACTGGTGAGCAACTTCATTAAAAATTATCTTCAGTAGATCTGCAGTCATGTAAGTGAATGTTGCATTCATATTGGGACTTGCAAGTCTTAACATATGAGCAGCTCTCAGTAATTTTATACTTTTAATCCAATGTTAATGTTTTTTTATAAAGATTTCTTCATAGCATTCAGTTTTTAAAGTTTGGTTAAATATTTCACCATAATCATTCAATGTTTTGGTTATAGATTTCAGAGGGACAAATATTTGAGCTTTCAGTTAAAATTTTGATAGTTTAGATGTACAGGTGAGCTACAATGTCCTTCTGAGAGGTCTAACTGATACTTTATCTGTTACAGGTATGTGTTTATGACAGAGCTGGTCTAGGATTTAGTGATAGACCGTATGAAGTAAGTTACATTTTATATGTACATGTATATTTTTGACAATTTTTAAACAGCCCTCAGTTTTTTGATACAGTGCAGCCTGCCTAAACAGCCTGAAGGTAGTATCTAATGGACAGGTGAGAAACTGTGACTGAATTTGTAGCTTACCTGGCTGAGCCAAAAGTCCTTGTAATGAATGTAGTTGACTATTGGACTTCTTCAGGAGGTACAGGCCATATCTTCAGGTGAGCATTAAGGTCCATGGGCCTCTTGTTCTTATTTTTTGCTTTATCAGTAAATAGATATGACATCAATCATATGTAAACATATCAACATCACTTATTTGCCAATTAAGAAGTTGTCTCCCCTTTTAAATTATTTTTAAAATTATATCTATAGAGGTTTGCAATGAATATGCATTTTCTTTGAGAAATAATGATACAGGATTTCGCTGATTCATACCATTATCAAATTTTGGTATTATAAAAAAGTTTTGGAAAAACACAAGACCATGAAGAAGAAAGCATGTAATTGATGCATGTATGTATTGGATTTAAAAGCTATAGCGAAAAACAAGGTAGTTAAGAGACATTATAGCAAATTTTAGTGTATTTAGGCGCATTACTTCTTTTTAATGTATATGCTTTCAGAATTATACAGATAAAGATGGTTCAGAGTCCAAAAGTAATCAGAGAAATAAATGGTTACCATTTACACTGGAAAGGTAAGTTTGTCTGTTGTATGGTTATAGTATGTACTTTTGGATGGCCTCAAAATAGATGGGTATATAAGAATCACCCTGTCTGTCCAACTGTCCATCATCTGCCTGTCCATCCATCCCATAACTTTCACATCTATAGATAAACTTTGATCTACTTTGTAACAAATGTGTACCAATATGAGGCAATGTGTAGCCTACCAAATTTAAAAATTTAGGTCAAAAGTCTAGATAAAAAGGTCAAATCTTAGATTTGGTCCCCATAAGCAATGTTGGGAATATTTGTCTCTCAAAAGACTACTCTAGTTTAAATGGTCTATAAATAAACCACAATTAAAAATAGAAATAGTCCACCAATCATTACCAGAATTATGTATTTTAAATCATACAACATTACCCGATTTCAGCCAAGGCAAAGGCAGACATATGTACATGTAGCTACTAGTAATGTTACGGTGCTTTTCAAACTACATATCTGGCTCCAAACAGCATTTTGTTATATTGTGTCTTGCCAGTTCAGTGCATTTTGTGGCCAAGTGGTCAAAAGCACTGGCTTACAAATCACAGATCCTTTCACCTCCTTGGTAACTTGCTGAAATGCCTGGTTTTCTGATATTGAAAATTTTGTAACAATGAATAGATATAAGAAATTTGCAATGAAAATACATTAACATGAGAATTATTGGGGCACTCCAGTTTCCCATGCCATTGTACATTTACATTTACATTTACTGGAATACTGTGAAGGGCTTATCAGCATCAACTCACAGAACTGACCACCTTGATATAAATGATACAACCAAACCACACAACTGCATTCTGTCCATGTTTATGAACTTATTTATTGATTGTGATATGCATGAACTATAATTTATTTTGTTAACTTTAAATATTTTGTTGTAAGAATGGTAGATGACATACATACCTTGGTGACCACAAGTAGTCAGCAGCCACAGCCATTCTTACTTGTAGGATCAGAGTTTGGGTCACTTATAACACAGTTCTATGCCAGTGTTTGATAGGTAATCATTTCAAAGTAGCAGTTATATTAATAAAGGGGATCTCAGAGTTTAGAATGTTCTTGAATTGGTTCTAGAAGTGACATCATTATTACATGTTAGGGATGTCACAATATTAGTAAGTCATGTGTTTAACTACTAGTGAAGTTGTTCCAATGTTTCAGTAGCTAATAGATAAATGGTTCCTCAATAACAATATTTTCATAACCTTTAATAAAAAAGTGTTATGTTTATTCTCGGAGATTTTATTGTCAAAAATAATTTTAAAATTTGATTATTACACAAACCAATTATTTGATATTCAAATCAAGATTCTTAAATAAAATGTACAGCATGATGCATTATACCAGTATATGTGACAAATGTACATGTATATCAATTTATTAATTCTACTCAAATTACAAATTAACAGTGTATTTTTGTTTTTTATTTTTCAGCCAGGTTTTTGGAATGGTCTTAATTAATCCAATGTCAGATGATATCTTTGAGCAAGATGGTGGAACTTGGACAAAACATTGGTAAGCAGAGTAATTCAGTTTTGTGTCCCAGTATAGATTCTGTCAGTTATATTGAGGTGATCAGTTCATGGTGGGAGAAACCAGAGTTTCTTGAGAAAACAATTGACATGTGAATTGACAGACTTTCTCTTCTGTCCCAAATGGGATTCTATCATGGGTGGTTAGAGATGATATGATCAATAAGTATGCACTTAAGACCACTCAGTTATTTAGCCCCCACAGTTTGAAAAGATGTGGTTGAAGAAACTATGCAGTTTACAACTTTTACATTTTATGATTATCAGAATAAATGTTGGACGAAAATTTAAAATGATAAAAAATAACTTTAAGTTAATAGTTTAAACAGTATACATACTCATATATACATGTATTTATTCCATGTGGAATGTTCAGTTTATACTGTAAGCATATTTATTTTCGTGGTATACTAATTTTCGCTTATTTCATGGTTGTTTGTTTTGCATGAAAATTAATACAAAGTGAAAATTATATTATGCTTATTGCTTTATATTGCATATTTCAAAAACGCAAAAATTTAACTACACAGATATTTCTAAATTTCCTATACAGCAAAAATAAATACACGTGGAATTAAATATATTTACAGTACTGTAAATATATTGATTTTAGCATGTATCAATTTTGGTGCAAATTATAAATTTGGTAAATTCCCCTGGACTTTAACTATGTAGTGTAGATATCATTGATCACCTTGTACAGTGTGATAGCATTGAATTTGGTAGTGGATTTGAATCAGTACTACTGTTTCGTTACAAAAATTGCTGAAATAAGTACACTAATAAAATCAATATGTTTGAAGTACTGTGAACATATTTAATTTCATGTGTATTTATTTTCGAGGTATATGAAATTTAAACATATCTGCAGAGTTAAATTTTTGTGTTTTTTAAATATGCACTATAACACATTACGCATAATATGATTTTTGCTCGGTATTAATATTCCCCCAAAATAAACAACTGCGAAATAAGCGAAAATTTGTACACCGCAAAAATAAATATGTTAACAGTATAAAGTCATTACATATATTAATTTTTAGGTATGGTAATTTAATTCCAAGTTTCCAGAGTTTACAGCTTGGAGCTGCATTAGGTATCACAAGACTGGCATTGCTGATTGGTCTGTTACAACAACCAATGTCTGGTGTTAAAGATGTACCCGAGGAAATCGTAAACAGACAAGTAGGTTATAGTGACATGTAAACAGACAAGTAGGTTATAGTGACACGTAAACAGACAAGTAGGTTATAGTGACACGTAAACAGACAAGTAGGTTATAGTGACATGTAAACAGACAAGTAGGTTATAGTGAAACGTAAACAGACAAGTAGGTTATAGTGACATGTAAACAGACAAGTAGGTTATAGTGACACGTAAACAGACAAGTAGGTTATAGTGACATGTAAACAGACAAGTAGGTTATAGTGAAACGTAAACAGACAAGTAGGTTACAGTGACATGTAAACAGACTAAACAGACAAGTAGGTTATAGTGACACGTAAACAGACTAGTAGGTTATAGTGACATGTAAACAGACTAGTAGGTTATAGTGACATGTAAACAGACAAGTAGGTTATAGTGACACATAAAGAGACAAGTAGGTTATAGTGCCATGTAAACAGACAAGTAGGTTATAGTGACATGTAAACAGACAAGTAGGTTATAGTGACACGTAAACAGACAAGTAGGTTATAGTGACATGTAAACAGACTAGTAGGTTATAGTGACACGTAAACAGACAAGTAGGTTATAGTGACATGTAAACAGACTAGTAGGTTATAGTGACATGTAAACAGACAAGTAGGTTATAGTGACACGTAAACAGACAAGTAGGTTATAGTGACATGATTCTTGTTTCACAAATCTTGCTATGTGTTTTCATATTTCATTTGTTTGTTATCCTGTCTCTGCAGTTGGTTTATTTGACTATGGCAAGTTATTGTTCAAACACCAATATATGAATACAATAATTGATTATGGCATATACAAAATACAGCTAAAACAACTGCAGCAGAAACATGTTTTTGAGTATTGAAAAGCATCTTGAATTATCTTCCTTTGATCATAGTTTCATGAATTTTGATTACTGTAACCTTTCAGGGTTTAATATATCTGTTACCCATTGAGCCTTGTAGAAAATAAACTGTTTGAAAATCACATTAAATATTTGTTTTTATTTTTTCAGAAACATTTATTATGTCATCCCAAACATCTGAGTTCTGTAGTAGACGAGCATCATTTTATAAATGAATCATTCTCACAGTTGAAGTAAGTCATTAATTTAAATATTGATTGAAATTTAGGTTAAACAGAGCATTATATAAAGGCACTGCCCATCTTTCTATTGGTGGACAGTAATATTCCAAGTACAGGTACTTGAGACTTCTATCTTAAATCTTGATTCTTTTGAAATTTAATATACCGGTAAAACTTCATGAGCAAAATATCTTGTGCGTGTGTATTGTCTTTGTTGGGTCATGTGCAATAATTTCTTGATGTTGATCCCCTTTGGCTAAACAAATAAAATCCACTAAGAAATGAAAAGTTGGAGGCAATATCTGATGTGATATTTGAATTCTCTTGGGTTAATTACATCTATTGTTTTATCAGTTTGGTAAATCTTACTTGAAAATTATAAATATATATTTGTTTTGCTATAAAATAAACTTTGCAATATAAGAAGCTATTTCCATATAAAAAACCAAGGTAAAAACACAGAAATTTTAATCAATGTGTGGAAAATATTGACAAATTAGTTATATACATGTATTACATTTTGTATTAACAAATTTTAAATTAATTATTTTAGAACAGTTAGAATGATAAAGGCGTTACCACAAAATATATCTGTGACTGTTATAAGTGGAAATTATTACGATGAGCAGATACCAAGCTACCTCAATAAGGTATGATAGGGCTTGAAATATAAGTGTGTTTAACTTTCCACTTACCCGACTGACCCTAAATTTTAATGATTACCGTAATTTTATAACAATATTTTCACATGTACTATTTAATTTTGCATCTTTGCACCACATGATCAGTGTAAAAAAGTAAAAATGCCTACCGACCAACCCTAATCTTTCTAAGAGCATTAACAGTTTTTTAAATGTTTTAAGATGCTGGAAAAGAAGTGAAAACTGTTGATATAATTTTTGACCTCCATGGTTGATTGGGTTTTACATCGCTGTCAAGAATATTTCACTTATATTAAGGTATTACCAGCTTTAGGTGAATTGAGATATTTTGACCGTTGCAGTACGCTCAAGGCAATCTGCAAGTAGGGTTCTTAAATGTGTCACTCCTGTCACAAGATCAATTTTTAAGATCTCTTCCAATGGACCCCTTGACTTTTATTTATTTTAAATGTTCACAGTGCTTGGAGAAAAAACAGTCCCTATCTATTTTCAAGTCTTGATCAGGCCTTGCAAAGGTTCAGATCTTGAGCTCCCACATAGAGTGATTTTTAGTGGCTGACCTCCCATGGGTAAAGTTACAAGATTGCAAAAAAGTTTCCTGATTTATCGACAAGAAGAAATTGCTAATTGTTATAATTATTCATATTTGCCTTAAGAAAAAACTGAAACACACATTGAAAATTTCCCAAATTAGACAAATTCTAAAATTTAAAGTGCCAAAAGAATACAATGTAGCCAGTAACTTGATCTGTAATAGTGTAGTATATTTTTTGTTTTATCATAATGTAACCAAAAACCTTTATTTTTTTAGGCTTGGGCTAAATCAGAGAGGAATTTGATAACAAAGTATTACCCCACTGCTAAACATATATTTATCAACAATGCAGATAGACATATGATATATAGAAATCCATCAGCCATTATAGAGACAATCAACAGGATAATTAGACAGTGGAAAAATAAATTAAAATCATCTAAAGTCAGATAAAATTAATATCTTTGTTTTGTGTTTTATTTATAAAGATTCACTGTTTTCTTGCTTATTTTCTTGCTCAGTCTGTTTCATTCGCTTCTAGTTGTAAGCATCCTCTATACTGACCACAGGTGGCCTACTCTTTTTCGAACTCTACTGGGGTGTCTTTAGGGTGCACTGAGAGACAGGACCTCGATTCTGAGTCTCATCTGAAAGACTATTCTGGTATGAGGTTTTTACAGCTCTAGTATGGGCAGGTGATGAAAATCATCTCAGAAAATTTCCTACTCCTGAGTGAGGTGTGAACCCACGACCCTTGACTTTGGAGGCCAGTTTTGGTTTATTATTCCCTGCCTTTTAAAGAAGGGGAGGGTATTAGATTGAAGTTCAGTCCATTCTTTTGTCGTTAATCCCACTTCTTGTCCAGAGAATTATTCTAAACTATATTATGAATCACAATGTTGAGAAATACATGTGCATATTATTTACCTGAATATGTTTGTCAATTCTCTTTGGAGCTACAGCCATTTGAAGTTTTTAGTACAGTCTAACCTGCCTTAAAGGTCACCTCTATATAAGGGCCACCTGTTTATAAAGGCCAGTAGCATTGTATCCCAATTGTTCTTTATTCATATTATATGAACCTGTATATAAAGGCCACCTGCCCATAAAGGTTACTTTAACTGGTTCCCTTGGGTGGCCTTTATAGACAGGTTTCACTGTACATGTAATAAATTCCTGTCCAGAGTAATTCTATAATTCATCAGAAGTTTATATGTATTTACAACTAATAAACCTGATTAGGTTTGCCAATATTTCTTGAGTTATGGCTCTTTGAAGTACATGTAGTCAATGGGGAATTCTTATAAGATAAAAAAAAACCCAAGAAGGTCTGGCAAACAAACTGACAAACTTTCTAACATTAGGATCAGCCAGGAGCAAAATTAAAACCTAGGTGGCAGGTGGGGCTTTGTTCCATAGGCCCTACTCCCATAACTGGATCACCAACATACAACATTGTTCCATAGACCCTACTCCCATAACTGGATCACCAACATACAACATTGTTCCACAGGCCCTATTTCCATTACTGGATCACCAACATACAACATTGTTCCACAGGCCCTACTCCCATTACTGGATCACCAACATACGACATTGTTCCACAGGCCCTACTCCCATTACTGGATCACCAACATACAACATTGTTCCACAGGCCCTACTCCCATTACTGGACCACCAACATACAACATTGTTCCACAGGCCCTACTCCCATTACTGGATCACCAACATACAACATTGTTCCACAGGCCCTACTCCCATTACTGGATCACCAACATACAACATTGTTCCATAGGCCCTACTCCCATTACTGGATCACCAACATACAACATTGTTCCACAGGCCCTACTCCCATTACTGGATCACCAACATACAACATTGTTCCACAGGCCCTACTCCCTTTACTGGATCACCAACATACAACATTGTTCCACAGGCCCTACTCCCATTACTGGATCACCAACATACAACATTGTTCCACAGGCCCTACTCCCATTACTGGATCACCAACATACAACATTGTTCCACAGGCCCTACTCCCATTACTGGATCACCAACATACAACATTGTTCCACAGGCCCTACTCCCATTACTGGATCACCAACATACAACATTGTTCCACAGGTCCTACTCCCATAACTGGATCACCAACATACAACATTGTTCCACAGGCCCTACTCCCATTACTGGATCACCAACATACAACATTGTTCCATAGGCCCTACTCCCATTACTGGATCACCAACATACACAGGCCCTACTCCCATTACTGGATCACCAACATACAACATTGTTCCACAGGCCCTACTCCCTTTACTGGATCACCAACATACAACATTGTTCCACAGGCCCTACTCCCATTACTGGATCACCAACATACAACATTGTTCCACAGGTCCTACTCCCATTACTGGATCACCAACATACAACATTGTTCCATAGGCCCTACTCCCATTACTGGATCACCAACATACAACATTGTTCCACAGGCCCTACTCCCATTACTGGATCACCAACATACAACATTGTTCCACAGGCCCTACTCCCATTACTGGATCACCAACATACAACATTGTTCCACAGGCCCTACTCCCATTACTGGATCACCAACATACAACATTGTTCCACAGGCCCTACTCCCATAACTGGATCACCAACATACAACATTGTTCCACAGGCCCTACTCCCATTACTGGATCACCAACATACAACATTGTTCCACAGGCCCTACTCCCTTTACTGGATCACCAACATACAACATTGTTCCACAGGCCCTACTCCCATTACTGGATCACCAACATACAACATTGTTCCACAGGCCCTACTCCCATTACTGGATCACCAACATACAACATTGTTCCACAGGCCCTACTCCCATTACTGGATCACCAACATACAACATTGTTCCACAGGCCCTACTCCCATTACTGGATCACCAACATACAACATTGTTCTATAGGCCCTACTCCCATAACTGGATCACCAACATACAACATTGTTCCATAGGCCCTACTCCCATAACTGGATCACCAACATACAACATAATCTTTGATGAAATTTGGAAGCATTTTTCTAGTTTTTTCAGCAATTGTACAGTAACGTGTCCTACAGTACCATGGGAATTTAACTGCAATTTCTTTCATCATCTTTAAATTCTGGATTTATCATCTTTTTACCTTATGGAAACTTAGGAACTAATAATGTACCACAAGAAATCTTGTATTGGCATTTGTTGGTGCTTTGTAGCAACCCACTTTGAAAAAATTACGCACTTTGAAAAAAATTTTCAAATCGCGTTAAATTCGGGACAAGCTCAACGCACTTTGAAAAAAATTTTCAAAGTGCGTTAAAAAATGGTTCAGCTCAACGCACTTTGAAAAATACTTCAAAGTGCGTTAATGAGGTACATATAAAATTCGACCCACTTTGAAAAAAATACGCACTTTGAATTTTTTTCAAACTGTTGAATGCGGGACAAGTTCAACGCGAATTGAAAAAAAAAATCAGACTGCGTCAAATGAGGTACATTTAAATTTATTTCACTTCGTTCAACGCATATTTTCATTTGTGATTGAATAATCTACAACAGCCAACACAAGTTTTAACCAACATAACTAATAGCAGGTTTAGCATTTGTATGTCGCTGAATGTGAAAACCAGTTTCAAAATGTGGTTAGCAGCCTAGGGTGTCGGGGTGAGGAGGAGGGGGTTACAAGGGGGGACATTTTGGGAAAACACCTATCTTTGCGATATGTAGCACCTATACCATATATATCCTGACCGTAAACCATGTTATTTAGAATGAAACCACTGGGCCAATTTGAACCAAAGGACTACGTATGATAAGGGGGTCAAAATGGCCCTTGTAGCAGAAATACAATTTTTGGTATATTAATACATGAATATATGACATATTTGAAAATAGAGGTCATTAACCTGTGTGACCTCTATAATGACCTTGAATTGGGGGTCAAAGGTCATAAGGGTCAATCGACTATTTTCAGTTGTTTCCTGTGTATTTATGCATTTTAATTCATTTTTGCAGTGATTTATGATGTGTAACATTATTTTCCAGTTAAAATAAAAGCATGTGTATGAAAAATAAGAAATGTCTTGCCGAAAAATTGATCTCAACTGGTTTTTTTTTCTGGATTTTTAAAATAAAGAGTGAAAAAATGTTACATGACTACATAATATTTTAGTTGTTTAGTAAATATGACACGTCTCTATTGGAATTTGAGTTAGAAATGTGAAATTGATAATATAAATCAATTATGATGAAACAAAATTAGCACCATTTAATAAGAAGACTTGTGAACTAATGATAATTACGGAAAGGGGGATAACTCATTCAGTGTAAACAGAACACCAATACTAATCAAGAAATCATGTTACTACCTTTGTAACACATTTTACCAGATTTTTTCTTTTCACTTAAAACAAACACCAATTTTCTAGACTCTCTGTTGCAAAATATACATTCTGTATTACTCCCAAATCTGCAGAATATGGGAAGCCTTATGCTATTTGGGCTACCTTTAGGAAATGATGTTTTGTCGTTACTCTCATCTGCCTCTTGATTGAATTTGTTTGTTCTTTTTTCATAATAAATTAAATTCTGCATCAGTTACAGATAAAGTCATTCCTAGTAAATTGTTTCTCAATATTTTGCTGAAAGAACCTGCAGAATGCCTTGTTATTTGTACTAAATCTCCTTGTTTTAGATTTTAGACATCTTTTTTAACACAGCATCTATACCCATTAGTAGGTTGAAAGTGAGGACAAATACTGATATTTTGGATTATTCTAAATGCTAGTGAAATGTATGTCAGGATGCAATAAAGATTTGGGGGTGGGGTTGACGAATGTTGTTTAGCTTGATTTTCACCATTCTATAAAAAAAATCAATATATGAACACCTGCAGAGGAAGTGTCAAAATGAAATTGACATGCTGTCAATTTCAAACTTAAAAGTGCACAATTATTTTATCAGTACACACATTTAAAAAGACAGAAATAAGTAAAATATTGTATAATATTTGTAACAGTAATAATTAAATTAACTTTTACTGTATACATGTGATCTATCTAATATGTACCATCTGACAGAATTATCTCCCTTTGTGAAATTTACAAGTAGGTTGTTTTAAATTGGAAAGTTCGACCCCGGTTCATGCATTAACCACTGTGAATTTTTGCACAAAAATTTTCATATACATATCCTTTTGATTTGGGCCTAAATTATGTTGGTTAAAGCTTGAACCCATATCTAATTTTTGAAAAGATATAGAAAATTAGATGTTTTTCCACAAATTGTATGCACAATTGGAACCCTAAAAGGTATTGTAAGGCATATCATGTTTTAACAATGTTTCCCTCACAAGTTTCCTACCTTTTATTAATTATTTTAAATTGAACAATGGCAAAATAAGGATTAAAACCCGGATTTTTAGCTATAATTCTAGTCTGTTGTGGTGCTGATAAAACAACAGCATTGTACATTAATGTGTTCTGAATATTTATTTTTGCAATATTCTATATAGAAATGATATATAAGCCATATTCTGAGAAAACTTTATAGCTTTATTTTCAATAAAATGGCACACTACATGTCACAGGAAGACTATTTTATGAAATCTAACAAAATTCTTGATTAATTATCTCCCCTTGTTTGTTACCAAATCCAGATTTTGTGATCCAGATTTTGTCAAAGTTCTCAGTGTGTTTTCATTTTCAATGGCGACTTTATTTTGTTACCGCTTGATGCAATTACACGTCATATTTTGCAGTTCAATGACCGTCAATGTCTTTTATATCAAGAAAACATGTAACAAAAATCATGTTATGCAAATTAGCATACTACAATTTCTCAAAACAGGTCAAAATGTGCAGAAAAACACAAGTGACTAATAAAACAATTAAATTCCATTCGGTTTACAACCAAACACATGTCACTAAGACCATACCTTTTAAATAACATGTGTATTTTCAAGCTTGGTAATGGTATATAGACTAGAAATATGTTGACCTTTGACCCCTAGGTTAGAGGTCAAGGTCAGTTGGACAGGTAAAATGTTACCATTTTCATTTAGAGTAGACCTTGATGTAATAATATGCTAAAAATAAAGATTCTATGAAGTGGGCCATTTTAACCCCCTTATCATACGTAGTCCTTTGGTGTGAAAGGCCCATGGTTTGTAAAGATTAAAAGTTTTGTTGGCGTTCCCGCGCCATATCCAAGATACCCGCCGTTACTATAAACGCATAATCAGCCGTTTTAGTCTTATGTGTTGTCCGATTTAGTTCAAATTTCAAGATGGAATATATATATAAGTTTGGCAATTGAACACATAAATCCATACAAACAATACCAATGTGTATTCCTTTCTCGCGAAACTAAATAGCTTGCAAATATGTGTAAGAAAAGAAGCGCGGATCTCCAGACAGACATGGAAGTGAGATCAGGTGCTCCGGGAGTAGTATCTCCTGCTCAAATGCGTAGTATGGTAGTAGGTGTATGTTCAAGAGAGGAAACACAAATATTTAATTGGTGTTAAAGATATCTAAAAATTGTGGAACTGGACAAATGCCAGTAACCAAAAGCTTCCCCCCCCCCCCGAAAAAAACCCACCAACAACAATAGACAATACAATAAAAATTTAAGGCCCGTTGCCATCATGGTACGACTTGGACCTACATTCGATATAAAGGGGTGGTGTGGTTAACCGGTGTATGGCGGGCTGTGAGACCCTATATGTCAGACATGGGGCGAATTACATTGCAATGTACATGTAATGCATTACATTACAATTACTTTGGCAAAACTAGCATTATATTACAATTACAATTACTTGCATTTTGGAAAGTAATGCATTATATTACAATTACTTTACTAAAGTAATGCATTATATTACACATTACATTTCATAAATTTTATTAGCAAAAGAATTTAAACATATATAGATGAGAGATGTTTCCTGTTTGGAAATTGAAATTTAGGGTTAAGGAGTGCACTTTATCGTGTAACATCTGCGTCGACATGGGGCATCGGTTGTAAGGTCTTATCCAAATTACCCCAATGGCTTTCATTTCACAATATCATTTTCAAGAAGTCTTGGTCAGATCCTGCCGGGGTTCGAACCAGTGATCCCTCACACACGGAAATTATCTTCCGTGACAGAAAGTACATTATTAAACATATAAATAAAATTCAACCCATCGAAGATGGGGCGGGGGAAACCAATAACAAATCAAAAAATTATATCTTTGAAGAGGCGACTAATAAATATCCTAGGGACGTGAAATTCATCTCGGAACTCCCTTGTAGTAGCCTTGTCACAGCTGAAAATGACTGTTCACATATACATGAACCATGAATAGCCGAGATATTACCAATGTGAAAAAAATTACACTTTATCATATTGCTATCTATCACCGTCCGTCGTCCGTCGTGTGTCGTGCGTCGTGCATAAACTTTACATTTTAATCTTCTCCTCCAAAACTACTGAGCCAAATTTGATGAAACCTGGTGATTATTATGCCTGGGTAACAGGCTTTCAAAATTGTGTTCGGGGTTTGACCACGCCCAACAATATGGCTGCCGTTACTATAAATAGCCAAAATACAAAAAAATCTTCTTCTCTGAAACCAAAAGGTGCAGGCAAATTTTGATTAGATTTTTGGATTCAGGATACCTAGATACATTAAAATTGTGTTTTTCGTGAAAATTGGACGAAAAATAGGTTACGCGTTTTTTGCGTAAAATTATGTAATTTTTAAAATGAGACATTTATTGTTATAACTTCATAATGGCTGAAGATAATTGTATGGAGTTTTCACTGTTGATCTTGTCTTGCGATTTTCTTCCGATTGATGTCAAGGTCAAAGGTCAAGGTCATGTCCCAGTTTTTGACCTTTGATAAAAAATGCTATTTTTTAAACATTTCTGGTGATAATGACGTAGGATTTTTGGTTAAGTGTAGGTATTGACATGACAATCATTTTGATATATCGATTAAGGTCATGGGTTCAAAGGTCAAGGTCACAAATGTACAAGTTTACCAAAATAGTTAATTATCTGCAAAACTATGAACTTTTTGTATAGGCATGTATATTAGAATATTGTAGGTAATGGCCCAATGGTCATTTTGATATATGAATAAAGGTCATGAGTTCAAAGGTCAAGGTCACAGATGTAAACAAGTACTGAAATGATTATTTATCTCAAAAACTATAGACTTTTTGTATAGGCATGTATATTAGAATATTGTAGGTAATGGCCCAATGGTCATTGTGATATATGAATAAAGGTCATGAATTCAAAGGTCAAGGTCACAGATGTAAACAAGTACTGAAATGATTATTTATCTCAAAAACTATAAACTTTTTGTATAGGCATGTATATTAGAATATTTTAGGTATTATCCTAACGATCATTTTGATATATGAATGAAGGTCATGGGTTCAAAGGTCAAGGTCACAGATGCGAATGAATACCTGAATGGTTAATTATCTTGAAAACTATTAACTTTTTGTATATGCATGTATATTAGAATATTGTAGGTATTAGCCTAACAACCATTTTGATATATGAATAAAGGTTATGGGTTCAAAGGTCAAGGTCACAGATGTAAACAAGTTCTGAAATGATTATTTATCTCAAAAACTGTAAACTTTTTGTATAAGCATGTATATTAGAATATTTAGGTATTATCCTAATGATCATTTTGATATATGAATGAAGGTATTGGGTTCAAAGGTCAAGGTCACAGATGCGAATAAATATCTTAATGGTTAATTATATTGAAAACTATTAACTTTTTGTGTAGGCATGTATATTAGAATATTGTTGGTACTGGCACAATGGTCATTTTGATATATGAATGAAGGACATGGGTTCAAATGTCAAGATCACAGATACAAACAAGTACTGAAATGATTATTTATCTCAAAAACTATAAACTTTTTGTATAGGGATGTATATTAGAATATTGGCCTAATTATCATTTTGTATTTGAATGAAGCTCATGGGTTCAAAGGTCAAGGTCACAGGTGAGCGTTAAGGCCCATGGGCCTCTTGTTTTAGTTGTTGCATTTGTGGTAAAATTTTACTACATTTGTGAAAAACATTTACTACATTTGTGACCAAACTTACTACATTTGTGGTTCGATACTACATATGTGACACTTTTTCATTACATTTCAGATTTGTAAAAGTTACTACATTTGTGGTAGTTACTACATATAGGGGTCCCACACGCGCCAAACCTCCTACTTTTCATGTAGTAAAGCGCATTATTATTTTTGCCTGCTACATCAATTGCAGTTATATCGGCTATAATTGCCATTGTTCCGACGTCCTGACTGCTTAACTATCAAGGGTTCTCATGTCGTTATATAGTTGTATTCCAGACCTGTTTATATTACTAGAATACGCTAGCACACACACACACACACACACACACACACACACACACACACACCAAATTGACAAAGGTCGACAAGTTGGCAATTCGTTTTCTTTTAATAAAATCTCTCTCTCTCTCTCTCTCTCTCTGTGTGTGTGTGCTTTGCCATTTTGAACGTACTGTCTATCAAACTGTCTGGTGCACGTTTATTCCTGTTGGTTATTATCGGGTCTCCCGTAAAGAAGAGCTCCAAGAAAATTGTTGAAATCAAAGATGTTTTATGGTTGAGAAGAAAAATTTTCAAAGTGCGTAATTTTTTCAAACTGGGTTGTCACAGGTGTTTTTTAACGCTGTTGAAATAAAAAAAAATACTTTTTTTCAAAGTGCGTTGAGCTGAACCATTTTTTAACGCACTTTGAAAATTTTTTTCAAAGTGCGTTGAGCTTGTCCCGAATTTAACGCGATTTGAAATTTTTTTTCAAAGTGCGTAATTTTTTCAAAGTGGGTTGTTACAGTGCTTACTGAAAGCTCTTGTGTAATATATACAATATATAGTAAATTTGAACTCATTTAGTATCCCTGCATAACCAGTGTAGGATTATTCATTTACTTTAAATTCATAGCTTAATTTAAAGTTACCAAGGTGTTCAGAGTTTAAAATTAGACTTAGCAGCCCAAAATGACTAACAAACAATATTCAAGAGTTGTGAAGTTCAGCTGTAATCTAAACATTCTCAATTTGGATACTTGTACTGTATAAGAAACTTTTGCAGTTTTGATTTTCTTAACCAAAAGAAATGAAATATTTCAGTGATGATATATTCGTAATACAATAATCACCATAAAATGGCAAATATTGTTCCCCCGGGAATGTTTCTTTATATACAGTACCTTACACTTTATTTAGATACCATCATCCTGTATTTATGAGGACCTCGTGGCTGACTGGGTTACAGCGCATGTCACCACCTTGATTGGAATCCCATTAGGGACAGATCATCCTAGTGTACAAATGTATGAAAGTTTGTCAGTTAGCTTGTCAAAGTCAGTGGTTTTCTCAGGACACTCAATTTCCTCCACCATCCCAGAACAGACCACCTCTGTATATGTTAAAGAATCTTGACTAGGTCATAAAACACCATTACTCCACTCCCATCAATGTATTTATATTATCCAATATTTAGAGGCCACGGTGGCCTAATGGATAAGATGTCAGTCTTTCAAATCCAGGGTCTCTCACCGCTGTGAGGTTGAGTCCCGCTCAGACCACATGTGGGAAAGAGAATTTTCCTTGCCGTTGGCCTTTACTGATTCACCTGGTATCAGTATAATGGACTGGGGGAGTGGCACACTTGTCTGCGGCGTACTGGCTCTGTGAGCTAGCATGTTAAAAGTGGCCCCGAGTGTACGCTAGTACAAGGCAGACCATACAACACACTCGCACTTCACATGCATACACAAAATTGTTCAGATTAATCCATAGAGATTAATAAAACAGTTCTCGTCGTGAATAGCTGAAAAATTGCTGATGCGACGTTAAGCAACATTCAATTATCAATTGATCCATAGAGATTAATAAAATAGTTCTCTTCGTGAATAGCTGAAAAATTGCTGATTTGACGTTAGGCAACATTCAACCAACCAATTATCCAATATTTTTTATAACAAAGACATAAATAGAGGGTTTCTATAGTTTATTATGAAATAAATGAGAACAGCAGAATATGTATGACCTATAAGTAATCTATCCATAACCAAACAATGTTTACATGCATCTATTTCCTTACTTACAAAGAACGAACTACTAAAATGATACTAAAAATACAGATACATTATTACCAAGGAAACATTTAAATTAGTCGACAAAAAAACTGGATTCTTTGAATCTTCCTAGTGCAAAATGTTTTACAAGACCATAATTATTCTGAACAAATGGTCTACATGTAGCAGCTAAAAACATTGAAATGAAGTGTTCTCTCTTGAAAAATTGCCAGAATTTAAATCACAAATCTTGTGTTTCAGTTTCCAAGCATTTCATTTCAAAATAATAGGTCTAGACTGCACCAACACAATCCATTGTTCATTTTAATCACTAAATTAGCCTATTTGACAATATATAATGGAAATGTTTCAAACATGTCAAATGCATGGTGATAAAACAAGGTTTTTTGTAAGTCTGCCTAAAAAAAAAAAACACTAGTTTTATGTATAAAATGACAAAAATTCACGAAAAGCTTCAGCATTTATAAAATCGCAAAAATTAGTGCTAAAATACATTGTGTTAATCATTAATTACATGATTTCTTTTCCAAAAATAAACTTGTTATTTACAAGAACAATTTTTTAACAATGCTTTTTATTGATTCACTTTTTAGCAAGACCTAAAAATGCAAAAAATGCAAAAAATAACCTGAATAAAAAAAATTCATTGCTTTCAACATTTCATGTGGGAAAGTTGCATGCAAATATACATTTAGTTATCGACCCTTGCTCACAGTAAATAAATTATCATCACCAGCCTGGTACAAATCTGTTTGTTTCCTGAAACTGACATGTCATGCAAAAGAAAATCTTGCATTCTTTTTCCTGCTTGAAAAATGTGCAATGGACAAGATTTTCAGAAACAGACAAGCGATTGAAAAAGCTCATATTTTTTTTCTTCCTATCTGAAAATTATGCAACACAATTTCCATAGACAAGATTTCTTGGACTCTTGGAAGTGACAATTTGTATACTGTTAGCACTATTAATTTAACTAAGGTTTTTAAATAAGAATTTATAAAATTAACAAAAACTAAGTAAACATAATTAAATAAACCCTTTTTAGTATAAAAGCATACTAATGCATTGTATCACATACAATTAATAATAAAATAAAAACAGGTAGGCAAAGAAAAGTAAACAAAATTGGTTATAAACACGTACACATCAAATATTATGACATAATGAATCTTATATTAATATGTAAATGTAAATGGTTTTAAAAAAGAAACACACTAGCTGCTATAAATTAAACTGGATTTAAAATTATTGGTTGAGCATTTCAGAGTGAATATAATAACCTACGAGATCAAAAAATATTCTAATGTCATAAAAAAAAACCTTTCTCATCACTGGTATATAGGTATATCTACCAACATAAATGTTAGTGGGTAAGAATTAAAGTCTAAAAGTAATATACATGTAACTATACTATAGTCTCGTCAACAAGACCTAAATTAATAGAAAATGTAAGTTCAATAAAAAGTTATAAATAGTATGTTTGTGATTCATATTAAAAGAAAGGTTTTGTCATTGGATTATGCGCCTAAATTTGTTATGCATCACATTGACTCATGTTGGTTTACATTTGTTCCAAGTTTGATGAAAATCCATCTGTAGACATGGAAGATATGGAGCAGGCATGATAATGCCAAGGACAGGGCGATTCCTATATACCCCATTGAACCTTGTTTTGCAGGGGGAATAAATGTCTGGCAAGAAAAAGCACTTTGTGTATAGTATATATTCCGAATCTGATTATGTTCTCAACCAATAACCTACCAGTTTATATAAGAACACACTGTGCAAACAACACAGAATTAATAATAATGATATGTGTAGTTCAGGATACATCTTATAAAAGTTACACAAATAATAATGGCTCCTGCTATTTCAACAGATTCCCTATTCTTTTATCATCTTTTTATGCCAAAATATATAATGCTCATGCACTTCACAAGGAAAGCTGCAATGTAAGCTTCTATTACTATTTCAGTGTTCATTCTATAAAGGGGCCCTTGATCCCCAATTTTGCCAAATGACCCATTTGCTGAAGTCTTAGTTGGCAACATTTTACATTACATGAATGCAAAAATGGTGGTTTAGACGAAAGTTTTTGAAAATATTCCCTTCTTAAAATCCTAGATTGAACACTGATATTGTCATCAGTGTGTATGACAAGCAGTAATCTGAGACATTATCACAAGTCAGATTACACAAATGTATAATTGTAATAACAAAATATAGGTAATATTTGTTATTTGTTTTTACGCATGATTTATAATTTAGAAGCAAGCTACGAAATACATGTTACATCAAGAGTCTATGTTCAATACGACAATATAATTTACAGAAGCAAGGCTTGTATGCTGTATATTTTCAGTGATTACAAACTTAAACAATGAAGACAAAACTATCTATTTAAATCATAGTGACGTGAAATAATGAGAACAATTTTAAATTTTAAAGTTAAACCGCCAGAACTATCTATTTGAATTATAGTGGGAGTGAAATGATGTGAAATTCTTTTATAAAATGCATGATTTAACCAAAATCTGAGACTTCAATCTCGTATTATTTATCACAGATGTTGAGTGTCCCTATCCATTAGAGACGGATCAAATTATGTACCATAAATGTCTATTGCACTGCATTATTTCTTAGTGACATTGGCACATTTAAATCATATACTTTATAAAATTGGCTGGAATCTTGTTATTTATTAAAACCGAAAGGGGCAACTGTTTCAATTAACTTGAACAAAACTTGTATACCAAGTGACTAAGGAAGAATGAGTTATTTATAATAAATTGCACAATTTTACTGCCTACAGTAACAAGATCATCTTTGTACATATAGATCTACTGCTTCAACTGATGAAGCTTTACAAAATTCCGTATTGCCTTTACATGTTCTTCTTATATATCCAGTACATTTTGCAGAACACTTTATTTATTAAAACCCTTTGTCTCAACATTTTTGGCAATATTTAAAAAAAATCTGATGATAGCTTTGTTAATGAAAGGTTAATAAAGTACTAAAAAAGATATTCTACTAAAGGGCTAATTATAAGAATATCAAATTAAAATACATGTAGCAGACATCTATCAGAAAAAGATCACATTTGACAGCATTTAACAAAGTATAAACTACGTAGTTACATTATTATTAGATGCCATAATGTCAATGGCTGCTCAAATACAGTACTAAACCCCAACTTAGGCAAGTCTTAAGTGTTCTCAGTATATTCGGGACAGTATGTACTACTATACATGTACCTACATAACAATAAAACAAGAGATATAAGGACACTTTTATGTAGTTTTAAAAGCTTACAATACAAATGTATATATATATATATATATATATTAAAGTAGAATACATGTATATTGTTATTACTTGAAAACTGAAGAAAAATGTCAACTTCTGCATTCAATGTGAAAACTGAGGTATTGATGTTTGCAAATATGCTTACGTTTTGATCATGCGTCATGGTTAACACACAAGTTTGATTTTCTTTCACTCAGTGGTTTAAAATGAAGCTAACAAAATATGTTCTATCTGACAGACAAGCGACACGTTGCATTTTGACAAAAATTGCATTAAAATACTCAGATATTACTTTATGCAATAATTACAATGATACACTCAACTTATCACTGGGGAAAAATAAAATGAAGATAAGAAAAAAATTCCTTTCCGATACAGAGAATTAGAATATAAATGGTGACAAATATTGCATTTAGTTTTTATGATGCTCCGATAAATTTATCATTTTTACTTGTATTTTCACAAGGTTGGAAGAACTTTTAACTCTTCCTATGGACAAACTTGTAAATCATTTTTTTTCCACTAATGTACGTATGTGAAACAAAATAACTACCATTATTTTTATTACCCGGTACCAGGATTTTCGCATTTTATATTATATAACTGTCAAATGTACAAAAGCCGATACTGTGTTCATAAGCAATTAAATAAATTAGATATACAATTAAAGGTGAACTTTAAGAAAATTATATTCAATTCAAATGTTCCCTTTCATAACTGTGACCAATATTGTGCAGAAAGACAGTCATTCAAATGACCCTGATAAACACACACAAAATCAAATCTAATGACAGACAATTGGTTTTATCTGTAGGGTGGGTTAAAAGCACATGCTAAACAAAAGCATTATAAATATCCCATATATACTGGACAAAATCTTTCACAACTCGTGTTTCTGGCCTCCAAAATATGTATATATAACAAAAAAAAAAAAAAAAAAAACCACATAAATTTGTTTATATATAGCATTTATAATAAATGAAAAATTTGACCATCCATATGCAACAAAAGGGCCTATAAGTAAAATATTTGATATTATCAATCATTGTTACGTTTTTTAAGCATCAACATGTAGTTATAAAAGTGAGATAGCCTAAATAGTTGTGGAGAAATTTTAAAATAACACAAAGCCATGTTTTCGTAATAAATAATATTTATGGCATTCAAAATCTGTTTTCTGCCTTATGATTGGATTGTTTTAAGATACCTTTTCCTTTACTGAAGGTCATTTGTAAAAAAAAAAAAAAAAAAAAAAAAAAAAAAAAAAATCCGTTTACCATCTATTTCGTACATAAAACATTCTTGTGTTAAACAGTTGGTCTAATGTTCGAAATTTAGTTTCTAAGTTTCTACGCTTTTGAAAGGGTGTCCATAAAACTGGACTTGTGTGAAGTAGTGCACAAAAACATAAAATACTGTAAGAGGCCAGAGTATTGGTCCATTAATCTTCTCAAATTGGCAGGAATCTTTGTAAACAAATATCCAGTATGATAAAATGAGGCGATGCACTTTAATGATGACCTAATTGGCAATTATAAAGTCTACATAATGGAACATCTCTCATCTTTACTACGACGTCTCTGCAAATATAGGAAAAAAAATTATTTATAACTCGAGAATTTTATAAACTCTATCAGATATGCTAATAACAATTAAGACAGTTGAACATCTATGTATCTAGACCATAAAAGACCTAAGCATTATCAATCAATTTCAACCAAATTTTAAATATTTTAACACCGGACCAGACAGATGTGACAAAACCTCAGTCGAAATTAAGTAATCATCATGCAACCAATAGTAGTCTTAAAAGTGCAAAGTTACAATGGATGAATGGTATAATGATAACCAGATAAGTTCATATCTGAAATATATAAGTATAGTAATTTTTTATGCCAAAGTTTTGTGGATAATAGGTCATACTGATCTTTCCTTGACTAACATTGTTTTGGTAACCTTTTCCAGGACACACTGAATCCTTGGAAAGGGCTGCTTTCTTGCATCTGCCACTATTTAACAATTTAATATTTAACTTGTACCTGTAAAAACTTTCAATATGTCTAGGTAACCAGTCATATTGCTATTTCTGGCTAGCCTGAATGAAGCACCTAGAGGGATAATGGTATTTTATGCAAGACTATCTTACCTGTATGACAGGTACATACAATAAAAGATAAAATTGGCAATCAAAACAGATACCAGTATTGCGAAGATTTAGAGGCAATGATACATCAAGACTCTAACTTAGTACTTACAGAATCTAAATCATCATAACCACTAGAACGGAATGATGAAGATGTACGCTGGATAGACTTCTTCATATCTCTACTAGCCACCTCCTATAAATAAATAAATAAATGTAAATGAACGTTAAAAGACTTGGACAATTGATTTTCCTATGGAAGACATAATTTCAATGTGTACATCTCAGATCTTAGAAATTGATTACTCTAGTAGTTTTAAATTCTATACAGTCCCCTGCATCAAAAATAAAAATTATTGGTATTATTTACATTGACAATCCTTAAGGAATTCTTAAGCCAGGATTTGCAAGTTGAGGTACATACTATTCGTCTGTATATACATGTATAATCTACCAAATAATGAATATGATTCCCTCTATTAAAACAGACAATAAATTGAGTTTTCCAAAAAGAAACAACACTTTTGGAATTGAAAATAAATATTTTGTGTTGCTGATTGATTGACAGAGTTAAGTTTTTATTACATGTATGGAAACAGGTGCTTGTTCAACCAAGTGAAATGAATAGATAATGTCAAGCCCCTCATTTGATGGTGTACATGATAAATTATTGTTTATTTGTGCAAGAATTATGAAAGGAAGGGAAAAACATGACCAATAACTACTAGGTTCCCGTAATTATCATATCATTAGTAGCCAAATTTCCAAAATTCATGAAAAATATAGCCCTTTTTACAGTATTTTTTTCACAAATTTGCTAAAATGGGTTACTTTTTCAAAAAATTTCTCAGGAATTAGTAGCGAACGGCAATTTTGGATTAGTGATTTCGACTATCAGGAATAGAAACACAGACACATTAAATTATTGTTTAATTGTCATAAAATTGCAAAAGGAACCCCTAATACTACCATGATATACAAATAATTTGTTACTTATAAACAATACTTACATTTCCATCAGAATTTATGAGAACAGTCTTCATTTCATCATCAGTAAACCATCTAGATCCTTTCATAACCAGATCATTTGGTGGGTCATGTGTCTGTCCTACACCTGAACTCCAAACCTACAATAAAAATATACATGTATTTTAAGTACTTGTATACATTTAAAATCTGGAAATGATCTCCTTTTGAACCAGGGCCTCAGTGATGGAGTGACCTGAAGCCCTCCTCTTACAGATCATAGTAGGCCTCCGTGATGGAGAGGTCTGAAGCCCCTTCTTACGGGTCATAGTAGGCCTCAGTGATCGAGAGGTCTGAAGCCCCTTCTTATGGGTCACAGAAGGCCTCAGTGATGGAGAGGTCTAAAGCCCCTTCTTACGGGTCATAGTAGGCCTCAGTGATGGAGAGGTCTGAAGCCCCTTCTTACGGGTCATAGTAGGCCTCAGTGATGGAGAGGTCTGAAGCCCCTTTTTACAGGTCATAGTAGGCCTCAGTGATGGAGAGGTCTGAAGCCCCTTCTTACAGATAATAGTCCTTCTCACTCCCTGGTTTCAAATCCTGCTCAGGACAGATCTTAGTGCGAGAAAGTTTTCTCAGTTCAATTAACAAATGTAAGTGGATTTTTCCAGACACTCCAGTTTCCTCTACAACTCTTTAACTGAACCCTCAATATTATGTAAACAAACTTGACTGATTTAGAAATTAAATTTAACATCAAAATTGTGTGCACTATTAAATAAAAATTTCACAATAATATCCGTTACTGTCTTAAGTGAATTAACATTTGACTTACTGTACAAGTTTCTCCAGCCCTGAGTAACAAGTTTCGGTGGAATTTGTAGGTTGTTTCCTGGTCTCCAGCTGTGTGTTTAATCTGCCAGCCTCCTACAGCAATATCCTTAAAATAAAAGAAATCAGATTAACTCATTTTCCTTTCCAATATACTTCACAAATGTTTTATTGGAGATCATAACATTTTAAAGATGGGTTTTGAAATTAATAAATTATTTCTTTTTAAATTGATAACATCACATATTCTGGAAGTACCGGTAATATAATTTTACAAGAATACCTTGAAACACGCTTATAAGAATTCTATAGAAATAAACTAAAAATTGCTTCTTTCCAGGGCAGTATTTTAATTTTTGAACAGATGTACTTTCTGTTAACTTTTTTTAAAACTGAACTTGCCAATCAGCAATTTTGACTGTTACCCAGAAACCAAACAAACCTTTGCATACTGGCCTTCTAGCCCCTTTAATTTATCTTACACAACATATTAATTTTGTAGACGATCATATGTTAAAACTAAATTTGCCAGTTTTTGATGTTTTTAATTTGTGATTTGAACATGGACTGGTATGTATATGTGTTTCATCGGTACTTACATCTTCAGATTTGTTTTCAATTTTAACAAATTTTCCTTCACCATCAGTCTCACTAATTTGTACATTTCCAGAAGCTGAAGAGCTGGTAGCAAACCCACTGCTAGCACTCTCTGTAGAGTATTCCTCCACTTCTTCAGACAAGGCAACACGCTTTCTCTTCTTAGATCTACCGGCGGGTGTGGATCCTGGTGAAGATGAGGACATCGATGTCTGTGATAAATTCAATCTGTCAAAAAATGTAAAAAAAATCAGACATGAATGACGAATTCTACTTTCATTTTGACTATACACATGTGCATATTATCAGAAAACATTATAGACTAAGAAGCATTGTTACAGTAAAACTGTAATATAATGTCCCTTGCTTACTACCAACAATTTGAAAAATCTATTACTGTAGATTACTTTTTTATCGCAAGAGATTTATTAACGCTTAATTTCGCGAGTACTCTGTCGCGAATTCAAATTTTACGCGAATATTCACAGAATCGCGAAAATTATTGTCAAATTTAAAACATGACAGCATTCGACTATAACCGTTGTAAAAGTATTCCATATTAGATGCAATAAAGTAAATTGTAAACTTCGCCGTAACTTGCATGGTTCCATTGAAATTTCTGGTTAAACAAGGCTTAATTAACGTTTCCTTTTAACCGTTTACAAAAAAGTCTTCACCGTAACTTACAAGGTTCTCACCGAAACTTCAGCGTAATGTACAAGGTTCCATTGAGATTTCCCTTTAAACACTGACTGGCGAGGCTGAATTAACAATTCCTTTCAACCGTTTACAATGACTATGGAACATTAAGACATGATCAACAAAAGAAAAAGCCTAAAGACAGGTAGATAACTACATAGCCGCCAAGAAGTGGACACGAAAATTAAATATACACCTGGATTGTGGACGCGAATACACATATTCCTGAAATGAAGCTCAGATGTAAGTACGCGAAATTTGATACTCGCGATATTAAAGTAATCTACAGTATGTATCTTTCTTTGTAAGTATCCTTCAGAATAATGCCAAATTTCTTTTAATGTTTTGATTCTAGAATCCTTAAATGCAATAATAATCTTCAGTCCATCCTGTTCATACTATATGTAACAAAATGTTGTGGTTAAACAACAGGTCTTTCATAGTTTTTTCATTATAACCTCAAACTTTAACAAACTATATAATTCTAGTGTGAGAAATTTCGTCAATGGTTTTCTCCATGCACTCAAGTTTTCTACACCATCCTAAAACTGACAACCTCATTGTAAAATAAAAAATCTCGACAGGAGAGTAAAACACCATTACTCAACTCCACTAAAATAATCTTGACTGGGCAGTGGAGTAAAACACCATTACTACACTCCACTACACCATCCTAGAACTGACAACCTCATAGTAAAACTAGAAAACTGTGAGCCACAAGCTTCCAAAAAATACTCCCCCCCCCCCCCCCCCCAAATTGTGTAACTATACATTTATTAGCATGAAATATATGTCTGATAATTTTTCATTACTGAAATTTGTTTTATGCCCAGTAAAGGAATCAACACATGATCTGTTGAATAAATGTGTCCGTTCTCAATTTAAGCAGAGAATACATAAATGGCCAACATACTACACATATATACGACAGTTATACAACTTGTTGGTATTGGATACTTTAATACAGTCTTATTCTAAAGCTATTTATTACCTCTATAACAAGACATGTTAATGCTGTAATATAACTCAAGTTTAGTCTTGGCTACTGGTTGGAAGAGTAAGATATACAAAATTCATGTAAAATTTTGACACAATAACACAATCATGTGAAACTTCAGCATATTAATAAATGGAATGACATTCAATAAAATAACTGGTGGTATTGGATACTTTAATACAGTCTTATTCTAAAGCTATTTATTACCTCTATAACAAGACATGTTAATGCTGTAATATAACTCAAGTTTAGTCTTGGCTACTGGTTGGAAGAGTAAGATATACAAAATTCATGTAAATTTTTGACACAATAACACAATCATGTGAAACTTCAGCATATTAATAAATGGAATGACATTCAATAAAATAACTGGTCTTGCAAGAGAGATACTCTTCAACTAAAATTTTCCAACTAAAGAGATTTAAAACAGCCATTTACAAGGTTTAAAGGTGAAGAGAAAGCACTCATGACCAAAAGACTGAATTTTTAGTGGGTTTTTTTTTAATTCTTTTTCAGTTAGCTTCAAGAGGTATATTACATATTTTGTAAATTTTACAGTTCAAAAGTTGGAAACATATGTCATACAGAGTTTGTACAGATATTTGGACTCTAAATTTAGGGACTTTTTAGGGTCTTATTTTCAAATTTAAGGCCTAATCAAAGGGAAAATCTTAGCAAAAAAATATTAGTGCAAAGGCAACTCATTCAATCAAATGTGTTCATAGTAACGACATGTGAAGTGGAGGTTGAAGTTGGGCGTTCGGTTGGGCCAGGTAACTTTAAATTGCACATTTCAATGTAACATCAATTAATTATTCATTTATATCAGTCTATTTGCAACCACTTACTATCGAAATACAGGCACCCAACTGGCTAAATTCAAGGGCTTTTTAGGGCCTTCAGGACAAATTCAAGGGCTTTTTAGGGTCAGACTTGTTTTTAGGGTCTTTTTAGGGCAAACCTCAAAATTTAAGGACTTTTCCAGGCCTGTACGAACCCTGGTCATAATGCTACATAAAAGCTTTTTTGTTACATCTCGAATTTATAATGTCCAGTGTTTACACATCACCATGTAAATTGTTGACAACTTCAACACCATAGAAACCACAGTTCTGCAGACAGAAATTATTGATGCATTTCATAATGCAAATGCAGGGTTATGATCTATAAAAGCTTTGTGCAATAGGGACAGTCAGAAAGTGTACTTTGGAAAGAACCAGAAAGAAACAACGATTTGACACCCAAAAAGGAAAATCTTCAGAGATAAATAGGAAAATGAAACCAAGAAAATCCTGAATGAAGCATAAATTTGTGAATTGAGGGAGAATTCTGGAAGGATGAGATCAAGAAGTATAGGAACTTAAAATAGGTACTTTGGATTGTTAATATTGAAATGTACACATTTAAGCATTTGGTTAAAACCTGCAATACTTCTCCAATGACTTACCTTTTATTGGGGAGAATTTTTGACGTCCTGTTAATTAGTAGATCGACAATTAATTCATCAAAATTTCTTTCACTTTGTGAGGCCTCAGTGGCAGTTTGGTCTTAAGCACACACTTAAAGATCACACCATCTCTCACATGGGGAGATCCTAGCTCAGCAAAGTTTGTAAGTTCACTTGCTAAAGATTGGTGGTTTTGTCAGGGTACTCCATTTTCTTCCACCCTCCCATAACTGACCAACTCAATTACAGTGAAAGAATCTTGACTGGGGGTCTTAGACACAGTACAGCATTACCCCCACTACATTTCCCCACCTTTCATATGTAACGTTTCTATTCCTACATAATGTTTAATCATTCATGAAATCATAAAAACTTTTTGGCGTAACTATTTCACCAAAGTAATGGACTTTGGAAAATGTTTTCTATCCACACTAGACCTTTTATGCTTCATATGACAAAAACAGTCAAAACCGTTTCCTCCTTGTCTAACACTAAAAACATGCTATCCACATATACCATAGCTAAGGGACATGTTACCAAGAATCTCGTATAAACCTATTTAATAGGCAGGGAAGTACAATGTCAATAGAATTCACCAACACACCATGACATGGTACCTCATAACATTTGTACCAAACATTATTCCAATTGGATATGGATTCATTTAGTATGACATTTTCCTTTCAAAAAAATACAATATTCCAGACAGTTTGAGACATTAAAGTTTTCCATATCATTCGCCCCAATTGTTAAGAGGTATTGATCATGTAGTATGCTGGGGTATTCCATTACATTACCTTGCAGCATTATTTCTGCACAAAATTCAGAAAAACAAAACCTGGAACCAAAATGATTTAGTAACTTATGTATTCCTCCATCTTTAAAAACCTTGATTTTAAATAAATATAAACAAATTTGTGTACAATTCAAACAGAAATCTTACCTCTCTTCTTCAACTTCTAGGAGTTTTCTGTAAGCCATGATTTCATTGTCCAATTTAATCTTGACATCCAGAAGATCAGAGTATTCCTGCATCTGATCATTTAGTAACTGTCTAAGTTCTCCTAGTTCTAGATCTTTAGCTGCTAATCTTTCAGCATTCTCATCTTGTTCTCTGGCTAACTGATCCTCCAGATCTCGTATTCTAGATTCATAAGCTATAACCTGCAAAGAGAAAAGTATCAATATGCTTTAGTACAGGCACAGCAACCATAAATACATATAAATAACACTGTTATCCAGTAAAAATGGAAGAACATGGTTACATTAAAATTTTGATTTTCTGTGTTGAAATCAATGGCAGCATGTTATAATGAAGCAGGGTTCTACTGCTTCATGATGATATATGAGTGCATAATGAGTATGAGTCACAAGAAATATAAGAAACAGGAGGGTTTCAGCCTGATCTTGGTTGCGCATGAATGTAACTACATTTAAATCTTCAAACAATGTATACTTGTAAATAACATTGATGATATACCAAGATATAGCATCTGCAAGAAAACGTGCAAAAGTTAAAAGTAGTTTTGTAATTATTATCCCATTTTTTACTTTTTGATTATAAGCAAAGACATTTTACATTAATAAACTAATAATACATAATTTGGGGAATATTTTGACTTATCATATATATTTTGTTGTAAACATGTAGTTTCTGTAGTTTCGACAATATCAGACCTCAAGACTAAAGCCCTCAGTTTGATATGGGTGGTCTCCATCAGATATGGAATATGATATGGATTTCACCATGTATTATTCTATATATACATTTATAACATGGAAGAACACTTATTTTATAAATATAATTTGATATATTTAGTGTGAAATCCAATCTAGATACAATTTCTTACTGACAGACCTTCCATCTTACCTGAGATCTTAGTTTATCTACTTCAGATGTTAACTCGCTAATTCTCTTCTTTGTAACTCTTAAATCTTCTCTTGAGGAGTCTGATGATGTCATACTTCTGTCTAATGCTGACTGCATATCACCAAACTAAAATTTAGATTATAAACAATTAAATGTATATTTTTATGGCCATCTTCAATAACATATTGCCCTGCATGTTGAGATAATTTGTATAAAGATAGTTTTCTCATTCAACTATTTTCTTTACATAAATAAACAAGAGGCCCAGGGGCCACATCGCTCACCTGAGCAACTTGCTAGGTAGAAGCCGAAATGAGTTCAGTATTGAAGTGAGTGCAGGGGAGGGAGGTTTTGTACAAACTGAAATCTATACTTCCTACCGATGCTTTTCACTAAACAATTTGTAAGTATTTCTATGTACCGTAAAAGGTTGATGTTTCGACAAGCCTCGGCTTATTCCGTTACCTTTTTCTTACAGCATTTCAACCAATGAAATAATTTTAAAAAAAATTTTCATCATGCAATCTACCAATCTCAAAGAGAGAAAATGCATAGGCCGAATACTGTAATCGGGAAATGGCAAATAGAAATTATAGAATACAGCAGGATTTACATTAAAAATTAGCTTTTAAATACAAGTACAATTAATATATTTCTCATGAACAATATATTTAACTTTATATCAAAATACTTATATAAAAGAATACAGCATGGAAAATACACTATTATTTAACCATGATTTGAACAAACTTGAATCTACACTACCTGAGGATGCTTCCATTTTAATTTGAGCTTTCCTGGCCTAATAGTTTTTTGAGGAGAAGATTTTTAAAGATTCTCTCTATATATTCCTGTGTAAAACTTGACCCCCCTCTTGTGGCCCCACCCTACCCCCAGGGACTATGATTTGAACAAACTTGAATCTACACTACCTGAGGATGCTTCCATTTTAATTTGAGCTTTTCTGGCCTAATAGTTTTTGAGAAAAAGATTTTAAAAAATTTTCTTTATATATTCCTATGTAAAACTTGATCCCCCTCTTGTGACCCCTCCCTACCCCTGGGGACCATGATTTGAACAAACTTGAATCTACACTACCTGAGGATGCTTCCATTTTAATTTGAGCTTTTCAGGCCTAATAGTTTTTGAGAAGAAGATCTTTAAAGATTTTCTCTATATACTCCTATGTAAAACTTGATCCCCCTCTTGTGGCCCCTCCCTACCCCCAGGGACCATGATTTGAACAAACTTGAATCTACACTACCTGAGGATGCTTCCATTTTAATTTGAGCTTTCCTGGCCTAATAGTTTTTGAGGAGAAGATTTTTAAAGATTCTCTCTATATATTCCTGTGTAAAACTTGACCCCCTCTTGTGGCCCCACCCTACCCCCAGGGACTATGATTTGAACAAACTTGAATCTACACTACCTGAGGATGCTTCCATTTTAATTTGAGCTTTTCTGGCCTAATAGTTTTTGAGAAAAAGATTTTTAAAAATTTTCTTTATATATCCTATGTAAAACTTGATCCCCCTCTTGTGACCCCTCCCTACCCCGGGGACCATGATTTGAACAAACTTGAATCTACACTACCTCAGGATGCTTCCATTTTAATTTGAGCTTTTCAGGCCTAATAGTTTTTGAGAAGAAGATTTTTAAAGATTTTCTCTATATACTCCTATGTAAAACTTGATCCCCCTCTTTTGGCCCCTCCCTACCCCCGGGGACCATGATTTGAACAAACTTGAATCTACACTTCCTAAGGATGCCTCCACAAAAGTTTAAGCTTTACAGGCCGAATAGTTTTTGAGAAGAAGATTTTTGAAAAATACCAACAAAGTTTCAATAATTCTCAATTATCTCCCCTTTAAAGAGGGTGTGGCCCTTCATTTGAACAAACTTGAATCCCCTTCACCTAGTGGTGCTTTGTGCCAAATTTGGTTGAAATCTGCCCAGTGGTTCGTGAGAAGAAGATGAAAATGTGAAAAGTTTACGACGACGACAACGACGACAGACAACGGACAAATTGTGATCAGAAAGGCTCAGGTGAGCTAATAATAAAGCGAAAGCTCAAATACCCCACCCCCCCCCCCCCCCCCCCCTCAGTCAACCCATATGCCAATTAAAAGTGAGGCATAAGATTTTTTTTACATATGATGCAAAAAGCTGTGAATTGTATTCTTTAAACAACTGTTATTCTATAAAATTTGATAAAAGAAAGACTTATGTTAAACAGAAATACACGAAAATGATATTCACAAAATAAATACTCATCAATGAAATTACATGTAATAACTATAAACTTACCCTTCTTTCATACATGCTTTCGTATTCTAGTTTTACTTCCTGTAGTTGCTCTTCTTGAATTTCACGTAATTCTTGTAGTTGTTCTTGTAATCTGGCTTCATATTCCTCTCGTACACCAGCATCAATTTCTTCCTTTGAATTACAGTTCTTTTTAGTTTCAGCCAGTTCCTGAAATATGAAATCACAACTAAATGATTAGGTAACAAAAGATAATATATTGGATTCAGAAATTGTCCTTAAATTCTAATGAATTGACCAATTTAAGCTTGAATAAAAGCAAAATTTATACAACTCGGACATAGAAATTGACACAATAAGCTTTTAAAATTCTAACTTCATGCTCAAAAATATATCAAATATCAATAAAATTTTCAGGCTGCTAGAAACTGTGCCAAAAAATCATGTTGTGTAATTGGCACCAAGTAGTTGTAACTTAAGAACTTGCAAAAAAGATGTAATTTTATTTTACTTAATTTTCGTTTTCAAATAGTATTACATATTGACAATTAAATAAGCATCAAGGATGACATCAGAAAAACTGGGCCAAATAAAAATCCACTCATCACTGGGCTGTTTCAACTCAGTCAGGACAAGTATCCAGTCCTTTATCCACGGCCTGATCAAAGATACCTTACTTTTCAATTTGAAAAGTGTGGTGCACAGATGGACTGGCGAATGGACACATGAAATACATTACTATATCACTCACTGATGTCTAGACGGTAGATTAAAATCTAAAATTTGCCGTACCTGTTGATGTACTTGTGTTTTAAATGCCAAGTCTTCTTTCAGGCTCTGTACACGGTTTTCCAAGTCAACCCTCTGGAGAGTTTCCTTTTCCAATTCCTTTCTGGCATTTGCTAACTGTCTCTCCAAGGCCGATATATCTGCACGTAATCTCTGTAAAAAAAAAACATAAATTATACATACCGTAATCTAAACTAAATCAGTAATAAGCAAGGTGGTTTGAAGTTAATTAGATGTTCTCAAAATTATCTGATGTTTCAAAGTCCTCAATACAGGCAATTTTAACATAGTGATTTGTAAACCAGGAACCAATGCTTTTCATTATTTCAGGTTAACGGTTATGCATTGTTAACAAAAACAGCCTTTGGGGCAGTTAATGGTTCAACCTACAGATGACAACACCTTCAAGAACAAGAATGCCATAGAATCAGGGAGCTTGCATGTTATATAGTCACCAGTTGGCAGTTTAAAATTGACATTTGCACACTGCCAACAACATCGCCAAAACCAGAAAGGTTAATGTTAAATTTTACTTTAAGGTAACAGAAGGTAAAATGGTCTTTTCTCTTAAAATTTTCAATAGTAATTACAAATATGGGCAAATTTAACCTTTTCAGGGCTGTCAGACACCTGTTTGAGACTGGAACTGGGGACTGAAACCCATGACCGAAAATTAGAGTTGTTTCCAGTCATTCAAGGGACATGTCACATAAATTGTTACTTTTTTAATTATTTGAAATATTTTACTATATTTGGGCAAGTCAGTATAACTCTTCATCTGACTGTAGGGGCCAAATAGGACCCTTACCTTATTTCTGCAGCTTACAGACAACAATCCCTATTAACTCCCAAAGTTAGTCCCAAAATAGGATCAAATTATTTCAATGATTGCATATTAAAAATATTGTAATTAACCTATTGTTTCAATGGTTAACTTTTCCAAAGATAAAAGAAAAATATTCCAGATCTGTGTAAAAAGATAATAAAATTTGCTGACATTGTAGTAAAATATATGTTATAGTAAATACTAGATATAATACAGCTGATCACTGTTCCACTTGAGTAACTTTTACGCTACATTAGAAATTTAACCTAAACCCCTTACCTTAACACATTCCAATTGATATTTATACATTAAAGTTTAATTTATTCAAAGTATAGTTTACAGGGGAAGTAAATGAAGCAAGGCAATACCATAAAATATTTCAATTCTGACAAGGAACAAATTTAAATTCTTTTGTCAATGAACACATGGTTTGTTGTCAGTTATACAATCATAAATGCACAGATGTTACAGTATCCTGGGTTACAATGAATTAAGAATTTGCATTGGACAATTCAAATAAATGACTAAAGGAGGAAGTGAACAGGGTTTTACAGCCCAGACAAGATATTGCACTATTCTCCAGTGCCAAACAACCTATTTATCTATACAATGCACTTGCGAACATGAGCAGTGACGTTTTTCATTTTAGATCACGAGACAAAGGACTTGCTGTCACCAATATCCGTTAAAAATTTAACCAGTCTTTTTTAGTTTTTCATCAAAATTAAATTTTATTGGAAGATGCAAATAAAGTTCTTCCTTGTATTTGACATACATGTTCTGCTCCGAACAATAAAAAAAACAACCATGACAATGACAACATGATTTAATTCTTTGTGTATGATATGTAAGACTTCACTAATAAAACTGGAATATTTTATTACACTAGGTTAAATATATTAAATCTTCCCAGCTGGATAGTTAAATACATATAGATCAGGACAGGCCTAAAATGAATTTTATGGAAGCATGTTTCCGCTAACAGGACCAACTCTAAATTTTATGCCTACCCTTAAGTTTTTATGACAATATTTTGATAAGCATTGTTTCAATCGGCACTTGTTTCCCTTATTATGGTCAATATAATTTTTTTGCCCTTATTATGGTCAAGTAATTTTTTTTAATTGCTCATCTACAGACCCTAATTTTTTTCCAAGAGTGTTGGAGAAAAAAACTTGTCTTTTGGTCTTACATACATTTATGTTTAACTTTGATACATGTACATACATTGTTTTCTTTTTCCAGATGTTTACGTTGATTCTCTGCATTGGTAGCTTTATTCTCCAGTTCTGCATTCTGCTTCTCCAATGTCTGTACCTGATTCTCTAAATTCTTAGCATCTCTGTCTCTTTTGTGGTATCTATATAGATAAATAAAATACCAAAATGTGATCAATGCATTTAATTTAATTAAGCTGTCTAGGTTATTTTTATACATTTAAACTCTGACAAAGTTCTCAAAATGAATTCATCAGACTTTCAGAAAATCCAATATCCAAAATTTTCCACATAGAAAATACTTCCATAAACATCAACAGAATCATTTCCAGAAAATCCAATGTCTTACTCTTATGTTTCCTTCATAGACAATACCACCATAAATATCAATCAAGTTGCATCCAAAAAATTTAATGCCCAAATTTATAGACAATACCAACATAAACATCCAGAAAATAATTTCCAAAACAGACAATGATACCATAAACAACAACAGTTAATTTCAGAAAATCTTATGTCCATTGTCCAAAATTTCATCAGCATCACAGTCCTCACCTCATACTGTCATTTTCCAATGCAGAAACAACAGGTCAATACACAAATGTAGCATCCACTCCAAACTTTCATAATAAAATAGCCAGGGATGAAAGTGAAGTGTGAAACAAAACATTACATAACAGGTGGTCATACAACTTGTAAACAGACATTTACTAATTTTATTAAGTACTTGTACTTCCTTGATGACCAATGTTTACATTTCTTATAAATATATCAAGTGTTTGTAGGATGACCATAAAATCTCTTTATTTCAATATTATGTATTCATCCAGCTAATTACAACTAGAAGTGACTGACCATCATGTTTTAGTAAGGAATAACAATGTATTCTTGATGTATAAGAATGTTGATGAGTCAGAATGGTGCTTTACACCAGAAAATGTTGTAAATACAAAACAATGTTGTTTATAAAAATCAAAATGCAAGAACTGATTTGTTCATCAATGGAAATGTACATCCCAAAAAAACCAAAAGCAAAAAGACAACCCAACTCTACATATCCTGGCCCAGTTGAAAATTTTATAGCCTCTGGTCACTGGGTCTTCCACCATTTGGTAGGCTGAACTGATGGTAAATATAGCTTTTAAAACTTTGTCAGACTGGTTTCCATTTTCTCTAGATATTTGACTTTTTGAGTTTTTACAAAAGCAACATTATTTGATTTCAAGTGTATTTAGTCAGTGCCCTGCTGCAAAGTGAAGTTAGACATCATATTGAGTACAAAATCTGTAGAAATAGCCAGACAATTTATATCTAGTCCGACAAACAAATTGCCAGAACAAAGGGTAAATTATTATCACTTGAAAGGCTGAATGTTCTATCAATGGGCTTACTGACAGAACTAAGCCAGTGCTGTAAAGGTAACTTTTCCAAAAAAATATTCACAGAATTTAATGAGTGGTGGTACAAAAGGAAGGCCTACATGTGCTGAAAATGTCTACTCCCAAGTCAAGCCAACACAGGGATGAAGCTGAACTATTTTGAGTTTGGGGCCCAGCTCACTTCAGAAAGGAATTGTAATAGTAATAAATAGCTAAAATGTGTAAACATTAAGGGACCCAGACTGATTTTTAGTAGCTATGGACTACTGGGCCCCTGCTAATCTTCATCCCTGCCAAGTGCCAACATGTTACCTGGCATAGATCTGCAAAGCAAGCACTGCTAGATAACTGTTTACAGTTTGGTGTAGTAGCAAGTTTAGCTAGTAAAAGTTAAAACTAAGTCAACCTTAAAAAGTGTTAAAAATATGTTGATTTATGGGATATTTGCCAAGATAGATCTATCTTTATACCACAGTAATCCCCCTCTTCATATTATTAAAGCTATTAGTGTAAAGTGGGTGAGAGATAATGAATGTGGGGTGAGAGATAATGAATGTGAACTATTTGAGTAAACATGTAGATCATATTTTGTCACAATTAGCACTGACCACATGAGATAAAGAATAACTACCATGTTAAGTAGAATGCGTCATACTGGGGCTGTCAATGAATTCCATAATACTAATTCTTAGAGGTTATAGAATCAACATACATACATGTACAAATGAATATATAATTATTTGTGCCAGTATGACTGTTTAATCCAGTTTACTCCAGTATAAATGTGGATCTTACTTTTGTCTTGCTTAAAATGTGATATTAAAAGAATCTTTCACTGCTTGTGGCACTGAATAGGGAAATTTCCACCCGAGATCTAATATATTTAGTAAAAATATGGTTTGTCAAGTTCTAGACCAAAAATATCAGACTTAGGATTGAGATTTGCCTAAAGAAGTGATTGATTTTTGCACCACAAAATACAACAATTTATTTCGAAATGTTCTTAACCATCAATACACCTCTGATTTCACTGACAGATATTGGCAGTAGGCTACATCTTGCATTGTTGGGTGCAAGACGGCAATATCTTCCATCACTCTTTTTATGCCGTGCAAAATTTTGCAGTTAATCCAATCATGCTTTCATTTACAGCAAGTTAAGACCATTGTCATTGTGAACATTTTAAAATGTTTAATTCATTCACTTTTTAGGTGCAACTTCCAACCTGTGGTTTGTGAATTTATCCCAATTTTGGAGGTATAAACCCGCCACAATGACCACCACACTAACAGTGACTAACTTCAGTTCTGGACAGACATTATCTATTAAGTAAACAATAAATGTTGGAAAATATTCCTACAGATATCTGACATTAATACAGAACTTAAATACAGGATAATCCCTTACCAAAATAAGATTATTTATAATTAATCTGTTGTACCAATATCACCTTGTATGATATTACTTAAGGCAAAAATCAACAAAGAAAGCTCTAAAATATTAAAAATTTTGTTTTATGATGCTACCCCTGGGGATTTTATTTTTCTTCAGAAAACCGCTATTCCAAAGTTTAAGGGCATTAAAATTCCAGTCCAGTGATAGTCCAAGGACTTTTAAATTCAATAGCAGCAATTACCAGTATCCTGTCAGTCAACTTTTCATGACAAAAGATAATGGCACTTGTAAGAGAACACATACATAAATTGAAACAGGCTATAGGTAACAAAATACACATGTGTATCAATGGATGATTCAACAATTACCCAACCCCACTTCAGCTTTCCTTATTATACATCCTGGGTCAAGTGTTACGAGATATGGTTTAAAGTGATCTTTTCCTATAACTTTCAATTAAATCTGTATAAATATTCAAAGTATTTATTAAACAACTTTACTCAAATTTATGACAGTACCAAGTACCCAAACAAAATACCAAGTACCCAAACAAAATAAATTTAATAACTTTTTGTTTACCCAGACATGTACATGTCTGCATGAATTTGAAGTACCGTAATCCTTCTATATATTCGGCCCCTATATGTTTTCGGACACCCCAATTTTGAAATTTCAATAATTTTCAAATTTCCTCTAATTTCTGACGGCAATTTTTTGCATCTAAATCCGGACACGATTTTGTTGGAACTCACCCGGAACACGGGGTACATATTGCTTATAATTAATATTGAATAAAAACAAGAAGAAACTATGTTGTTTTGTTGTTAATTTACATTGAAATGTGTTATTTTTATGCGTCTGTTGCGTTGTGTATTTGCGTGAGGGAGTCATGATTGTAACTTGGAGGACATGTATTTTACGATGTATTTACGTTTTAATGTAAGCTCAATGAGACCATACCTGTATTAAGTGCTTTAATTCTTTTGAAAGTGAAAGTGATTAAAATTTAAACTCGGCTACGAAACATCGTACGAGACCAAAAGTTCTGTCGGTACACAAATCCAACATCAAAGACATTTTTTCAGGAAGGACGTTATCAATGAATTTCATTGGATGAGAAAACTTGTGGAATTCCCTCTGATTCAGTGCATGTCAACTATGGGAATTCCCGATCCTCCAATACTTTCATCTGTCTAAAACTAGAAGATAGACATTACAATGTATTTTTTTTTGAAGATGAAAATTGTTTGAAATGTGATTTAAAACAATGTATTTGTAAACTATTTTGTTCCATGAGTGATAAATTTGATTTTTTAAGAAAAGCTGTATTGATCACGCCGAACCTCATTCATACATGTCCTGGTTAGCGTACAAAAATATGAATTTACTTTAGTGAGAAATAGTCTTGACTATTATTATTAAAATTTGACCGTAGACAGTGACAGAAGACGAAGTGTGATCACGGTTAACCTTAAACGTTGGGAATTACTAAGATCACGCAATTTACTTACCAAAAATGGCATCCCTCGATGTGTTACACATTGGATCATGATTATTGGTCAACAAACACTTCAAATATAACTTTTTTGTAAAAAAAACAACACAACAGGTAATTTTAACCTAAACTTATTTGAAAATTTATATTATAGATGATATTTATGTGCGTATCGTCGTTGATAGTGTCTTGCATTACCGGGAGGGCAGCGAGACTTGCTTACGATCAGACATCCGGTCCAAAATATCGGACAACTCTAAATATTCGGACACCCCCATTTTTTTAAGTGTATAATTTTCATATTTCCTCTAAGTTCCCGGACACTTGAAAATGAAATTATTAAAATTCGTCCGAATACATAGAAGGATTACGGTACATTTATTTATAACACAGCATGCAAATACACATTCTAAGATTTTATCCAACATTATAAAACTTCATTTTACTTCATTTATATTCTGAGTGATGACAATAGCCAGTGTTTTTTAGACTTTATTTAATAGATGCCAAAGATGCATCCAGAATATCAATGATAAAATTATGTTTTTAACGTTTCACGCCCACACAAACACATTCTTTACCACTCCATAAAACTATTGACATCATCAGAATTTAACATTTTAACTCCCTCACTTAAAACAGCATAGCTTACTTACACATTAATTTCATTGAACAATTTAATCAAAATCAATGTTCAATCCAAGATCTTTTCAAATGTGGTCATTTTTAAGAACTTTTCTCTTAAACACTGTAACATCAATATTTTAGCATTCACATAATGTTAAATATGGCCCACTAAGGTCTTAACAATGGGTTCATTTGGCAAAATAAGGGATCAATGGCTGCATGGCTCCTTCTAGAATGAACACTAAAATTTTGAAGAATGGACACCAACTACGAAGTTATACCCCAGGCCAAGGCGAGATAAAAAGCATTAAAGAGAGTTCATAAAATATCCAGGTATGAATCACTAGAATGGATACCTTACAAATCAATGTAATGATTCTCAGCTTCGTGTTATATGTTTTATATCGAAGTTTTTAGATTATCGATTTTCTAGGTTAAGGTATTGATACCACAGTAAGGACTGACCAATGATCACAGATCAGTATGCATAAAGTTTGATTAATTAAACCATAACATACAGCATATGTAGGTCAAACCAGACATTATTACGGAACATACACAAAAAGATTGCCCATTAAAAAACTCATAGAATCTTGTAATATTCAATACTACATGTACTTAGATTTATTTTATTTTTTTTGTGGAAACAGAGAAATATAGGTCTAGTAATACAAATAGTAATACTAATAGACCCAGGTAAATGATCAGTGGAGATTGGAAGCTTGAGCTGAAAAACTAATGCTGGGTAGCATCCCTCTGTCCAGAGCGAGAAATAGTTTAAATAAATTTAATGGGTGGGAGTACAAAAGGAAGGCCTACTTTAACTAACAATTACAAAAAAAATAGGAAAGATCTCGAAAATTATTAACATGGTCTTCAGGGATAAAGCTTAACTATTTTGAGTTTGGAGCCCAGTTCACTACAGAAAAGTTGTAGCAGTTATAAATACCTCAATGCATAAATATGTGGGCCCCTCATCATAATCCTTGCTCTTAATTTTCTTTTACTTCATCAAATGTTCCAAGTATCTGGCTGACTATCTCAAAGAGAGCTGTAGATTTATCCTGTCGTTTCGTTTTTCACAGTGCTCCAAGCAGGTTTTGAAAACTGGTAGCCACATGGCTAATAATTCAAAAATTTCAGTAGCCATTCAAGATTTTTGTCGCCAGGTAAAATTCTTGGTGGCCAAACCTTATAAATATTCTTTCTAATCACACCGCCCGTCACTACTACCGATTGAATGGTTTAGTGTGATCCTCGGATTGGTCCCACCACTGGAGGCAACTTTAGAGGCGGAGCGATGAGAAGACGATCAAACTTGATCATTTAGAGGAAGTAAAAGTCGTAACAAAACCCAAATCAAAAAGTGATTTTTGCCGCTTGGCTGCCATTAAAGCAAAATTATATCACGGTCAGTTATGCGCTTTAAACTATAAAGTCACCTGCTTTGGTTCAAGCGCTTTTAAGATATTATTGATGGCAAGACTATTTGTCAGGTTGGGTGACAGGTCATGAACAAAATTTCCGGATTTGCTGATTTTTAGTAGCCAAACTCAAAAAAATTATTTGACATAATGGCAATCATTTGACAATTTGTAGTCACAAATTTCGAGTATTTACTAGGCTACTTGGAGCGTTGTTTCATCAGATGTTTTGACGAGAATAAAAGTTTTTTAAAAAAATACTAAAACAGATCTCTTGCCTATTGTTATGGTGAAGACATATGGTAATATACCCATGGTTGACAGGACTGGATTCGAGTCCCAGTCATCATGCATGGTATGCCCGAAGAGGCATTTAATTTCACATTGCTGTAGTTAATCCTGATCAATGTCCCATTCAAGTTTCAACTCCAAGTTGGAGGGGTGGGTGAGGGGGGTGTTATTAATACTATATGCTCAGTTGCTTCATGTTACTAAAACCCAGATAACAACTGGCATAAAGTGCCTTTAGGCTCAGAACAGATTTTTGATCATTTGAATCAGCATTCCTTAAGCAATAAATTGACCAGATACAGTAATTATGGTCATATAATTGTCATAGCTGTTCCAGGCAAATAACACATATAACTATAATGTGCATTAGGGCGTAATTTTCAACAGTTTGTACCACCTATCAACTACACATTCAATATTACAGTATCAAGAACTGTATAATTAAACACAACTAAACTTTAAATTTTATTCCATCAAATAATAATTCTTTCAACTTAATTGTGTTCTTTGGTGTGCAATAATTACAATTTTATGTTGCAATAATTTATGACAATATGCACAATTTATAATATTCACATCAAAGAGTGTTATTAGTGCTATGCAACTGATAAAATTTTGCAAAGTAGAAATATTAATTTCTTTGCTCATTGGTAAATGTAATTTGGTAAACGTTTTAAATATTTAAAGTTTACCAACATTAAAAGCTAAGATTTCAAAGAGGGTTCCTTATTAAGGTGTAAGGAATGTATTAATTAAAACCATGTACATTTGTATACATGTCATTTTCTGTCCATTCGGAAGATATTGGTTTATGAAACAGACTATAGTTTAAAATACTTTCGGAAACACTTGTAGGTAGTCATTCATAAAAATAGCAAACTGGCGTGTAGTAAAGTTTGTATAAAAACGACATTTTCTTATACTTACTTCAATTTCCACTCTTCTGCATCTTCTTTGTATTTACTCAGTTCAATCTGTAATGCGGCCTTTTCTTTTCCTAACTCGTCTAACAACTTTCTGGCATCGGCAAGTTCAGATTCATACAATGTTTTGACATTTGTAACCTCCCGGCTGATCGTTTCCTCGCTTGATCTTATTTGAACACTCAATCTACTATTTTCAGTTTCAAGAAATCTTACTTTATCAATATATGCCGCCAAACGATCATTCAGATTTTGCAACTGTTCTTTTTCTTGTTGTCGAGTTATGCGTGCCGGCGATGGAGAGCGAGCACGCCGGCCCGGCGATGTACTGGTTGAAGGCGTTTCATCTCCACCGAGGGTTCGAGTGGTGTAGGTTGTCGTTGTCACCGTTTTCCTCGACGATTTAGACGGTGTCGGCGTCTTCGTTGCCATCCTGTCGATTTCAATACACTAAATCAGGTGATTGCTGACTATTCAATATTTGTTACACATGCAATATGGCGGCAGAAATAGAAAGCGTCATACCCGCCTTTTTTAGGTCACGTGATTACGATTCGTCCAACAGTAGCCGGTTTTATTTTCCTTTGATGTTTACCAGGACGAAATGTGTATTGCACTTATTGCTATGTATCGTAACACCATCTAGAGTGATTTAAGACGAGTCAGTATTTTTATCACTACGACAATGATTTATTGCAGTATGTCCAGTTCCGAAGGGTCTCGAGGAATTCAATAAGAATGCATTGAATCAGATAATTTCATAAGATCTGTGTGATCTGAATATTTATATAGAATGACCAATCAACTGGGAATTTTTGAACTAAGTACAGAATACAAACTGCAAATTCTTTTATCGTTGTTAATTCATTGTCAATTAAAAAATAACACTGGACTGAAAACATATATATTTATGTCTCTGTGTCGTGGTATTTATATTATTTCAGGCTAAATTTTATTTTTATTTATTCCATGAAGTTTTTCTCAATAAATCTGACCCTTATCGCATTTCAACAAGTTCATATAAAATTATTATTGTTATTGTATACCGGGGTATCTTCGTAATGCAGTGTATTCAACGCAAAGATACATTCAGTCAAACTTGATATTGGTTTTATAGCTAATTTCAAAGAGCTGTGAAAAATAATACCATTATTCCACCTGGATCGGATTATATGTACAGTGTTAATTGTAAGCAGTCGACCGGCTTAGGACACATAAATTTATGAAATGATTGATAACATTCATCTTATAGTAGTTTCTCACAATTTTCGTCTCAGAGGCAAAACAATACTATGCGCGGGTTGACTGATTTTAATTTGCAAGACTAACACGTATCTCCTACCGACTTAGGACACATAATTTTATGAAATCATTGATAACTTATATAATTAGTACCAGCTCACAAGTTGCGTTTCAGAAGCCGCCAAAGTGATGAAAGTATGTATGTTTTGAATGAATCTGCAGTTTAGTCCTCAATACATAATTTGTCCAAAAATTTATTGGAAAAAGATGAAATAAAAAGACTGTTTTGGCGAAAACCAGGAAGTATTCTGAGTGTATACCTATGTTGGGAAAAAATTACCATCAACATAGTTAAACTTATTCCATCAGTTCTAAAGAAACATTGAGTACATATGGGGTTGGATACAATGCATGTTAGTAGTTCGTTTTCGTAACAGTCTAGCGAAATCCCGAACTACAATGCAAACTATCCCAGGGTAACAAAACAACAAACGCAGCAAGAAAAATGACCCTTAATGTCATTTCAGACTAACTGAATCTGAAACGGTAGGCTTAACTTCCTGAAGGCTGAAACAGTAAACATAAGGACAATAAGGGTGAAAATGTGCCCCTAGGGGCACAAGGGCTGAAACAATACATCTAATTACACATGGGCTGAAACAATACGCCTAATGATATTATGACTGAAACAATACGCCTAATGACACTAGGGCCGAAACAATATGCCTAATTGCACTAGGGTTGAAACGATAAGCCTAATTGCACTAGGGTTGAAACGATACTGTCATATTATAATTTTTTTTGAATATTTCATTCATAAAATTAAAAAAAATATAATATGACAATACGCTTAATTGCACTAGGACTGAAACGATACGCGTAATGGCACTATGGCAGAAACGATACGCCTAATGACACCAGGGCTGAAACGATAAGCCTAATGGCACTAGGGCTGTTCAAAATGATACACCTAATGACACTAGTACTGAAACGATACGCCTAATGGTACTAGGGCTGATACGATACGACTAATGGCACTAGGGCTGAAACTGTGCGTCTAATGACACTAGTACTGAAACGATACGCCTAATGGCACTATGACAGAAACGATACGCCTAATGACACCAGGGCTGAAACAATACGCCTAATTGCATTAGGGATGAAACAATACGCCTGACTGCATTAGGACTGAGACGACACGCCTAATGGCACTAGGGATGAAAAGATACGCATAATTGCACTAGGACTGAAACGACACGCCTAATGACAAAAGGGCTGAAACGACACACCTAATGACAAAAGGGCTGAAACAATACGCCTAATTGCACTAGGACTGAAGCAATACGCCTTATTGCACTGGGACTGAAACGATACGCCTAATGGCACTAGGGCTGAAATGATACGCCTAATTGTACTAGGGCGGAAACGATACGCCTAAGGATACAAGGACTGAAACGGTACGCCCAAGGTCACAAGGACTGAAAGGTACACCCAAGGACTGAAATGGTACACCCGAGGACTGAAACGGTACACCTAATGACACTAGGACTGAAACGGTGCACCCAAGGACTTAAATGGTGCACAGAAGGACACTATGACTGAAAAGGTACGCCTAAGGACACTAGGACTGAAACGGTACACCCAAGGACTCAAATGGTACACCGAAGGACATTAGGACTGAAAAGGTACGCCTAAGGACACTAGGACTGAAACGGTACACCTAAGGACACTAGGACTGAAAAGGTATGCATAAGGACACTAGGACTGAAACGGTACACCTAAGGACACTATGACTGAAAAGGTACGCCTAAGGACACTAGGACTGAAACGGTACACCCAAGGACTGAAATGGTACACCGAAGGACACTAGGATTGAAAAGGTACGTCTAAGGACACTAGGACTGAAACGGTACACCTAAAGACACTAGGACTGAAAAGGTACGCCTAAGGACACTAGGACTGAAACGGTACACCCAAGGACTGAAATGTTCAACCGAAGGACACTAGGACTGAAAAGGTACGCCTAAGGACACTAGGACTGAAATGGTACACCGAAGGACACTAGGACTGAAAAGGTACACCTAAGGACACTAGGACTGAAAAGGTACGCATAAGGACACTAGGACTGAAAAGGTACGCCTAATGACACTAGGACTGAAAAGGTACGCCTAAGGACACTAGGACTGAAATGGTACACCTAAGGACACTAGGACTGAAAAGGTACGCCTAAGGACACTAGGACTGAAAAGGTACGCCTAAGGACACTAGGACTGAAAAGGTACGCCTAAGGACACTAGGACTGTTCAAAACGGTACACCTAAGGACACTAGTGCTGAAGCTATACGTCTTAGAACAGTAGGACCGAAAAAGTACGCATAGGGGCACTAGGGCTGCAACGGTGCGTCTAAGGACACCAGGACTAAAACGATACACCTATGGATACTAGAGTCAATACGGTACGCCTAACGGTAATATGACTAAAATGGTACGTCTTGAGACACTAGGCACTGAAACGATACGCCTAAGCACACGAGGACAGAAACGGTACGCTTGAGGATAATAGTATTGAAACAACACATGGACACTATGACTCAAAACTGTACTCCTAAAATAAGGGCACACGGGCTGAAAATATAATCCTAGTAAGGATGCTAGAACTGACACGGTAGGCCTTAGGATACTAAGAGGGCGCGGTGGCCTAATGGATAAGACGTTAGTCTTCAAATCCAGGGTCTCTCACCGCTGTGAGTTCGAGTCCCGCTCGGACTACATGTGGAAAAGTGAATTTTCCTTACCGTTGGCCTTTACTGATTTACCTGGTATTAGTATAATTGACTGGGGGAGTGGTACGCTTGTCTGCGGCGTACTGACTCTGTGAGCTAGCACGGTAAAGTCGCCCTGAGTGCGCGCTAGTACAAGGCAGACCACACAACACACTCGCACTTCACATGCATACTCAAAAATTGTTCATAGATTAATCCATAGAGATTAATTAAATAGTTCTCGTCGCGAATAGCTGAAAAATTGCTGATGCGACGTTAAGCAACATTCAACCAACCTTAGGATACTAAGGCTGAAACAACCCAAAGATGTTTCGGCTGAAACGGTACGATTTAGGACACTAGAACTGAAACTGTACACCAAACCACACTGTGACTTAAACGGTTCGCCTAGGAGCACTAGTACAGAAATCTTATGCATTAGGGTTTGGGCTGAAACGGTACGCGTAACGACACTAGTGATGAAACGGTATATAATACGCCTCAAGATACTAGGACTGAAACAGTAGACTTAAGGGCACTGGGACAAACATAGTTTAAGGATATTAAGGTTGAAACGATATGTCTAGGGACTGAAATTATACGCCTAAGGACACAAAGGCTAAATAGGTATACCTACAGTAGGTCTGAAACGGTACACCTAAACACGCTAAGGCTAAAACGGTACGCAAAGGAAACAGTGACTGAAATACATAAGGATTCAAAGGCTAAGAACGCTTAAGCAGAAACGGCACTTATAAGAGTGCTGGGACTGGAACGTCTATAGACACTACGGCTGAAACGGTACTCCTTAGAACAAAAGAACTGTTCTTGCCATCAAAACATCAAAACGGTAAGGCATCGGGTTACCGAAGGACATTTGGAGTGAAACTGTACGCCCAAGGCTGAAATTACACGTTTAAAGCCAACTAAGTTTGACACAACCATTGAGGTTTTAACAGTACAGCTTAGGGACACTAGAAATGAAACAGTACGCCTAAGGACACTAAAGCTGAAACGTTATGGTTAGGGGCACAAGAGATGAAACAGTACGCCTGAGGACACTAAAGCTGAAACGTTATAGTTAGGGACACGAGAGATGAATCAGTACGTCTGAGGACACTAAGGCTGAAACGTTATGGTTAGGGACACTAAAGATGGAACAGTACGCCTAAATTCACAAGGACTGAAACAGTACAGCTAAGGACACTAAGGCTGAAACGTTATGGTTAGGGGCACTAGAGATTAAACAGCACGCATGAAGACACTAAGGCTGAAAAGTTATGGTTAGGGGCACTAGAGATGAAACAGTACGCATAAAGACACTAAGGCTGAAACGTTATGGTTAGGGGCACTAGAGATGAAACAGTACGCATAAAGACACTAAGGCTGAAACGTTATGGTTAGGGGCACTAGAGATGGAACAGTACGCCTAAATTCACCGTGAGGACTGAAACAGTACAGCTAAGGACACTAAGGCTGAAACGTTATGGTTAGGGGCACTAGAGATGAAACAGTACGCCTGAGGACACTAAGGCTGAAACGTTATGGTTAGGGGCACTAGAGATGGAACAGTACGCCTGAGGACACTAAGGCTGAAACGTTATAGTTAGGGACACGAGAGATGAATCAGTACGTTTGAGGACACTAAGGCTGAAACGTTATGGTTAGGGACACTAAAGATGGAACAGTACGCCTAAATTCACAAGGACTGAAACAGTACAGCTAAGGACACTAAGGCTGAAACGTTATGGTTAGGGGCACTAGAGATTAAACAGCACGCATGAAGACACTAAGGCTGAAACGTTATGGTTAGGGGCACTAGAGATGAAACAGTACGCATAAAGACACTAAGGCTGAAACGTTATGGTTAGGGGCACTAGAGATGAAACAGTACGCATAAAGACACTAAGGCTGAAACGTTATGGTTAGGGGCACTAGAGATGGAACAGTACGCCTAAATTCACCGTGAGGACTGAAACAGTACAGCTAAGGACACTAAGGCTGAAACGTTATGGTTAGGGGCACTAGAGATGAAACAGTACGCATAAAGACACTAAGGCTGAAACGTTATGGTTAGGGGCACTAAAGATGGAACCGTACGCCTAAATTCACAAGGACTGAAACAGTACAGCTAAGGACACTAAGGCTGAAACGTTATGGTTAGGGGCACTAGAGATGAAACAGTACGCCTGAGGACACTAAGGCTGAAACGTTATGGTTAGGGGCACTAAAGATGGAACAGTACGCCTAAATTCACCGTGAGGACTGAAACAGTACAGCTAAGGACACTAAGGCTGAAACGTTATGGTTAGGGGCACTAGAGATGAAACAGTACGCATGAAGACACTAAGGCTGAAACGTTATGGTTAGGGGCACTAGAGATGAAACAGTACGCATAAAGACACTAAGGCTGAAACGTTATGGTTACGGGCACTAGAGATGGAACAGCACGCCTATGGACACTAAGGCTCAAACATTATGGTTAGGGGCACTAGAGATGGAACAGTACGCCTAAGGCCACTAAGGCTGAATCGTTATGGTTAGGGGCACTAGAGGTGAAACATTACAGCTAAGGACACTAAGGCTGAACATTATGGTTAGGGGCACTAGAGATGAAACAGTACGCATAAAGACACTAAGGCTGAAACGTTATGGTTAGGGGCACTAGAGATGGAACAGTACGCCTAAATTCACCGTGAGGACTGAAACAGTACAGCTAAGGACACTAAGGCTGAAACGTTATGGTTAGGGGCACTAGAGATGAAACAGTACGCCTGAGGACACTAAGGCTGAAACGTTATGGTTAGGGGCACTAGAGATGGAACAGTACGCCTGAGGACACTAAGGCTGAAACGTTATAGTTAGGGACACGAGAGATGAATCAGTACGTTTGAGGACACTAAGGCTGAAACGTTATGGTTAGGGACACTAAAGATGGCACAGTACGCCTAAATTCACAAGGACTGAAACAGTACAGCTAAGGACACTAAGGCTGAAACGTTATGGTTAGGGGCACTAGAGATGAAACAGCACGCATGAAGACACTAAGGCTGAAACGTTATGGTTAGGGGCACTAGAGATGAAACAGTACGCATAAAGACACTAAGGCTGAAACGTTATGGTTAGGGGCACTAGAGATGAAACAGTACGCATAAAGACACTAAGGCTGAAACGTTATGGTTAGGGGCACTAGAGATGGAACAGTACGCCTAAATTCACCGTGAGGACTGAAACAGTACAGCTAAGGACACTAAGGCTGAAACGTTATGGTTAGGGGCACTAGAGATGAAACAGTACGCATAAAGACACTAAGGCTGAAACGTTATGGTTAGGGGCACTAAAGATGGAACCGTACGCCTAAATTCACAAGGACTGAAACAGTACAGCTAAGGACACTAAGGCTGAAACGTTATGGTTAGGGGCACTAGAGATGAAACAGTACGCCTGAGGACACTAAGGCTGAAACGTTATGGTTAGGGGCACTAAAGATGGAACAGTACGCCTAAATTCACCGTGAGGACTGAAACAGTACAGCTAAGGACACTAAGGCTGAAACGTTATGGTTAGGGGCACTAGAGATGAAACAGTACGCATGAAGACACTAAGGCTGAAACGTTATGGTTAGGGGCACTAGAGATGAAACAGTACGCATAAAGACACTAAGGCTGAAACGTTATGGTTAGGGGCACTAGAGATGGAATAGCACGCCTATGGGCACTAAGGCTCAAACATTATGGTTAGGGGCACTAGAGATGGAACAGTACGCCTAAGGCCACTAAGGCTGAATCGTTATGGTTAGGGGCACTAGAGGTGAAACATTACAGCTAAGGACACTAAGGCTGAACATTATGGTTAGGGGCACTAGAGATGAAACAGTACGCATAAAGACACTAAGGCTGAAACGTTATGGTTAGGGGCACTATCTAGAGATGAAACAGTACGCATAAAGACACTAAGACTGAAACGTTATGGTTAGGGGCACTAGAGATGGAACAGTACGCCTAAATTCACCGTGAGGACTGAAACAGTACAGCTAAGGACACTAAGGCTGAAACGTTATGGTTAGGGGCACTAGAGATGAAACAGTACGCCTGAGGACACTAAGGCTGAAACGTTATGGTTAGGGGCACTAGAGATGGAACAGTACGCCTGAGGACACTAAGGCTGAAACGTTATGGTTAGGGGCACTAGAGATGAAACAGTACGCATAAAGACACTAAGGCTGAAACGTTATGGTTAGGGGCACTAGAGATGGAACAGTACGCCTAAATTCACCGTGAGGACTGAAACAGTACAGCTAAGGACACTAAGGCTGAAACGTTATGGTTAAGGGCACTAGAGATGAAACAGTACGCATAAAGACACTAAGGCTGAAACGTTATGGTTAGGGGCACTAAAGATGGAACCGTACGCCTAAATTCACAAGGACTGAAACAGTACAGCTAAGGACACTAAGGCTGAAACGTTATGGTTAGGGGCACTAGAGATGAAACAGTACGCCTGAGGACACTAAGGCTGAAACGTTATGGTTAGGGGCACTAAAGATGGAACAGTACGCCTAAATTCACCGTGAGGACTGAAACAGTACAGCTAAGGACACTAAGGCTGAAACGTTATGGTTAGGGGCACTAGAGATGAAACAGTACGCATGAAGACACTAAGGCTGAAACGTTATGGTTAGGGGCACTAGAGATGAAACAGTACGCATAAAGACACTAAGGCTGAAACGTTATGGTTAGGGGCACTAGAGATGGAATAGCACGCCTATGGACACTAAGGCTCAAACATTATGGTTAGGGGCACTAGAGATGGAACAGTACGCCTAAGGCCACTAAGGCTGAATCGTTATGGTTAGGGGCACTAGAGGTGAAACATTACAGCTAAGGACACTAAGGCTGAACATTATGGTTAGGGGCACTAGAGATGAAACAGTACGCATAAAGACACTAAGGCTGAAACGTTATGGTTAGGGGCACTAGAGATGAAACAGTACGCATAAAGACACTAAGACTGAAACGTTATGGTTAGGGGCACTAGAGATGAAACAGTACGCATAAAGACACTAAGGCTGAAACGTTATGGTTAGGGACACTAAAGATGGAACAGTACGCCTAAATTCACCGTGAGGACTGAAACAGTACAGCTAAGGACACTAAGGCTCAAACGTTATGGTTAGGGGCACTAGAGATGAAACAGTACGCCTGAGGACACTAAGGCTGAAACGTTATGGTTAGGGGCACTAAAGATGAAACAGTACGCATAAAGACACTAAGGCTGAAACGTTATGGTTAGGGGCACTAGAGATGGAACAGCACGCCTATTGACACTAAGGCTCAAACATTATGGTTAGGGGCACTAGAGATGGAACAGTACGCCTATGGACACTAAGGCTCAAACATTATGGTTAGGGGCACTAGAGATGGAACAGTACGCCTATGGACACTAAGGCTCAAACATTATGGTTAGGGGCACTAGAGATGGAACAGCACGCCTATGGACACTAAGGCTCAAACATTATGGTTAGGGGCACCAGAGATGGAACAGTACGCCTAAGGCCACTAAGGCTGAACCGTTATGGTTAGGGGCACTAGAGGTGAAACATTACAGCTAAGGACACTAAGGCTGAACATTATGGTTAGGGGCACTAGAGATGGAACAGCACGCCTATGGACACTAAGGCTCAAACATTATGGTTAGGGGCACTAGAGATGGAACAGCACGCCTATGGACACTAAGGCTCAAACATTATGGTTAGGGGCACTAGACATGGAACAGTACGCCTATGGACACTAAGGCTCAAACATTATGGTTAGGGGCACTAGAGATGGAACAGTACGCCTAAGGCCACTAAGGCTGAATCGTTATGGTTAGGGGCACTAGAGATGAAACAGTACGCCTAAGTCCACTTAGGCTGAATCGTTATGGTTAGGGGCACTAGAGATTAAAAACTCTAAGGACACTACCGGGTATGGCTGAAACGGTATGGTTAGGGACACTAGAGATGAAACATTACAGCTAAGGACACTAAGGCTGAAAAAGTACAGCTAAGCCCATTACTTAAGGCTGAAACGTTATGGTTAGGGGCACTATCTAGAGATGTTCACAGGGCGGCTAAGGACACAAGGACTGAAACGGTAGGCCTAAGGACACTAAGACCTCGGTATAGCTAAGGACATAATGATATGGACTGAAATTGTACGTCTAAGAACACAGTGGATAAAACGGTACACCAAATAAAGTCTGGACTTCAACAGAAAATCCTGTGGTTAATTTCATGTATTGTCAAATCGAAACAAAAAAAGCAGAAGATGAGGTTTTACAAAAGCAACCACTCACTGGAAAGCCAGTGGCCGGTCAACCAGCAGAATATAATATTATCACAATATGCATGCACTGATATCGAAAAAAAAAACAATGATAAAAAGTATAAATCTTTGGAAGATTCATTAAAAGTTGCTAACAGGGTAGTTAGGAAGTCAGAGTCCGCGAAGGGAAATTGAAACAAATGATTTGATTGCGTTTTCATGACATACTTTTCATTCCCACGAAATTTAAGTTTCAGTTCCAACGGCACACGCAATGTTGTTGCTTTCACATGTGCGATAATACGGCGGCGTGGAAGGGCCAAATGAAAAAAAATCTAATTCGTACGAATGATTTAACTAATTCGTACGAACGAATTACTAATTCGTCTGAACGATTTAACTAATTCGTCCGAACGATTTAACTAATTCGTTCGGACAAATTACTCAATTTGATCAGTTTTTCAGTTTATTATAACGTTTCAAATACTTTACTGTTATCTGTCTCCCTGTCAAGAATAGTTCACCTACATTAATACGCCACCAGCTACAAGTGAAAGTACAGTATTGTCTTGATATCACTGTGGTACAGCATACACGGGATATTAAAGCATAAAGTGAGCAAAACAGCCAGTGTAAACAACACCAGCGTGAGTCGACAGCCGATTTTTGACTTATGTTTATTTTAACATGTGATTGTGTATTGGGGCATCAATCGGACACATAAACGTTTCTATTGAAATAGTTAACTGCATCTGATACACTGTTTAAACTTTAAAACAAATTGATAAAGCGCAAGTGCTCACCTGTGATTTTGCCGTCGCCGGGAGTTTCTGTTCAATATTCCAATTTTCACTTCTTAATTAAAAATTCTGAAGCGTACAATTCCTCTAGGATGTTAAGAACTACATCTCGACCAAATTTCATCTCAATGTATTGCGAAATAAAGGAGCAGGAGACGTTGAAAGATCGACGTGGTGTACTGGGAATTGATTCTCATCATTGTTTTAGTGTACTGGGAATTGCAAAATTACGGTTACCGGGAATCGTGTATAACATTATTTTCAAGTCCCAATTTTTAAAGAAATCGGGGATTGCGAATGTATGATACAGTTTGTATGCATGGTGCATACAATAATAAATAAGTTTCACGGTGCAAGTTATATTAGGTGTTCATAGAAAAGGCTCTAACCTTGATTTCAAAATTGAATTAGGTAGATTGCCAATATTAAGACATAGTGATTCAATAGTTTCATAAAAATGTTTAACACTTAAGGATATCCAAACTAATATGGTATCCACACTAGGAAAATATGACCTTCAAATTTAAAAGTAAAAATGTGGGTTGTGGGATTTAAACGCAACAGAAAGGCCTTGTTCTAGAAGGTCTGTCATTGATGCAACCCCAGAAAAGGTCAATAAAGTTTATGATATTGTTACGACTGACAAGCGAGTTACAGAATGGTATGTAGCCAGTTGGCATTTCACAGGAAATACATGTATTACATTTAATTCTGACAGAAAATCTTGCAATGAGAAATGCTTTCAGTTGGGTACCAACTTACTAAGGCATCTGACAATTGGTCAGAAGCGAAGCACATCAAGTGCACTTTGTTGTGTGTTTTTTTTCAGAGATTAGTTACTATGGATTCATTTAACTCCAGTGGCCAAAGTTTACACTTGATCACCCTGAAAAAAGACCAATACTCTTACATTAGCTGGAGAGGGTATGACCTCGGCTTCCAGTGATGCTGATCATAATCTGGTGGTAGGTTATCTCCAAAAGGGACAAACAATCAATGACACATACTATTCATCACTTATGATGCAGTTACGGAAAATTATTAAATTCAAGAAATTGGGGGAAGCTCAGTAAAGATGTGCTGTTTCATCAAAAGTAGCCTATTTAAATCAGACAAATCTTAAGAAAAGTTAGTGAAACTGCAGCCGGTTGGTGCTTGGTATATGTGTAATACCTTATTATCATTATTATTGGAACTTGTTCTTGTCTATATAATGATTAAAAATTGCCGATTCAAGGTAAAATATATCACGTTTTAAACAGCATCACTTATGAGTGGCCGGAATTGTGCACCGTTATCAGTATGTAGGTTGCATTTACATAGAACATACTGGCTTCAATCACAAGCTGTTCTTATTTAGAGGTGGTCTTTACGTTAATGTCACTAGACTAAAAAAGACAATATAGCATTATAAAAACATTTATGTAGAATGTGTAGAGTTTTTTATATCTCATTTTACGAGGGACCATCCTATCCCATTTCCGATTGAGAGGCCGCGGTGGCCTAATGAATAAGACACCAGTCTACAAATCCAGGGTCTCTCACCGCTGTGTGTTCGAGTCCCACTCAGACCACATGTGGGAAAGTGATTTTTCCTTGCCGTTGGCCTTTACTGGTTTACCTGTTATCAGTATAATGTGCCTGGGGAGTGGTACGCTTGTCTGCGGCATACTGACTCTGTGAGCTAGCACGTTAAAGTCGCCCTGAGTGGGCCCTAGTACAAAGCAGCCCATAAAACACACTCGCACTTCACATGCATACACGAACTTGTTCATAGATTAATAAAATTAATAGTTCTCGTCGCGAATAGCTGGAAAATTGCTGATGCGACGTTAACCAACCAACCAACCCATTTCCGATTGTCCGACACGGTCATTATTTTTGTGCCTTGTTTCAATACATGTTTTTTACCCGGATACAAAATTACACGCGTATCGAGGTGACAGTATAGTTTTATGCACTTATTTGAAGAGCGTAACGGAATACATATTTTTGAGTTGCACATCCGATATTAAGGAATTAAAAATGTATATAATATTTTACGAAGTGCATTATTTCTGAAATGCTATGGTTATTCGCGTAGTAATATGATAAACTAACAGGCCTAAAATGGCAGTGTCTAAAAACTGGAAATTTTGAATACATGTACATGAAATTTGAGCTTTCATCGTGGATTTGCAGAAAATTGATAAAACTATATTTGCTTTCTGAACACACAAATTTAAATAAAATCTATCGAGCGGATTTTTGACAGCCAAAGCACCAGTATACGGCGCCTGGTTGAAGCGTTTACTAAAGACTGTATACGAGATTTTGGTACAATACTATGAGCCAGACAATAAAGCACAGAGTCGTCAGTGGATGGGGCCTGGGTCCCCTAGGTCAGAGAAGGTTAAGAAGCATTAGTCTACTAGCAAGGTGATGGTCACAGTATTTTAGGACGCAAAAGGTGTTATTGTGTGTGACTTTTAACCAAAGAGAAGTACAATGATAACTGGAGTGTATTATATGCAAACTTGCTAGACCACCCGAGAACTGATATCCGTGAAACCGCCGCAACAGGACAACGCAAGAGTACACAGTTGCAAAGTTACAATGAAGGCTGTGGGCGAAATACCACATTCTGCCTAGCTCGTAGCGACTTCTTTTCCCAAATTGATGACCCGAGGACGTCATTTCAGGTCTGACCAAGAAGTCGTGAAGACAGTTGAGTGTGTCAATGGAAATGACCCTGTCTTTTTCAGTTCTGGGGTGATGGACAAGTGCATCACACTAGAGGGCACTGAATTACATTAAAAAGAAGAGGTGGATCTAATCTGGAAAAAAGGTTAAGCTGGTTTCTTATTGATTCGCCGTCGTAAATAAAAATTCAAAACACATGACAAAAAAAATGAAAAAATGTGTTATATTGTTAAAACTTTTTATTTATAAATCAGTTTCAAGACGTTTACTCTCGTCACATTTGTGGATCTGTTTTACACAGATACCTCCTTCCGACGACTGTCTCATCTTGATCATATTAGCTGGTCGATTCGATCTAATGACATTAGGTTATAAAATATTTTAAAAGATTTCTCAAATTGTAATCTTCATTTTCCTGCTCAGTTCCAAACTACAAAGTTTTTTCCCCTTTACTTTCACTAGTTGCATTTGCTATGACACTGTCAAACTTTAACATTTAAGAACGGATTATATTTTGACATTACACATGGGCCTTTGTAATGGTTTGGTAAACACTTAGATCTCTCTCAATCTACATATATCGGGGAAATATGTGTTTAAGACGTGGTCTATGTATGTTTCATCTTCATCTCGTCTATAATGCATGATTAATAATTACAGATGTTGAAGATTTTCACTAGATAATTAATTGTTTTGTTTGTCATTGAAAAAGAAGTATAAATTTCTATACAAATTCATTAAAACATGAAAATCGCACAGCTGGCAAGATATTTGACCTCTCAATTCCCAGTACACCTATTTGCTCCTTAATTTCCAATACCCAGTACACGTTTTTGCAATTCCCAGTACACCGCATGTTATTCCCAACGTCTCCTGCTCCTTTATATCTCAATACATTGAGCTGAAATTTGGTCCACACGTAGTTCTTAACATCCTAGTGGAATTGTACGCTTCAGAATTTTTAATTAAGAAGTGAAAATTGGAATATTGAACAGAAACTCCCGGCGACGGCAAAATCACAGGTGAGCACTTGCGCTTTATCAATTTGTTTTAAAGTTTAAACAGTGTATCAGATGCAGTTAACTATTTCAATAGAAATGTTTATGTGTCCGATTGATGCCCCAATACACAATCACATGTTAAAATAAACAGATAAGTCAAAAATCGGCTGTCGACTCACGCTGGTGTTGTTTACACTGGCTGTTTTGCTCACTTTATGCTTTAATATCCCGTGTATGCTGTACCACAGTGATATCAAGACAATACTGTACTTTCACTTGTAGCTGGTGGCGTGTACGCTGTACCACAGTGGATATGGGACCCGGGCTTTTAAAGGCCTCGTCCTTAAGACCTGTGTCTTTCATTTTCAAATGACGGGTTCTTGGTAGAGTTCTTGCTCCGTAAGTGGAAGGTCGTGGGTTAGAACCCCAACCCACCGCCGAGTCTGACCCAAGACTTTTAAGTTGGTAGTAATTGTTCTGTCAGCAAGCACTCGGCATTACGAATTAGATAAATCGTTCAGACGGATTAGTAATTCGTTCGGACGAATTAGTTAAATCGTTCGGACGGATTAGTAATTCGTTCGTACGAATTAGTTAAATCGTTCGTACGAATTAGTAATTCGTTCGGACGAATTAGAGTTTTTTCATAGTAATTCGTTCGGACGAATTAGATTTTTTTTTCATTTGGCCCTTCCACGCCGCCGTACGATAGTAATTCGTTCCCACGCAATAATATTTCCTTTCCACACCTGAACAGCACTTCGCTCCAATGCAATAGTATTTCGTTCCCACGCAATGATTATCTTTCCCACTCAATAGCATTTCATTCCCGCGCAATTAGCCTTGCTGAGTGAAGTATAACTACTAAGTAACTTTATAATGATAACAACGTGATTAAACACAAGTGTCGTGTACATCTGCTTTAATGGCTGAACCTCGTGTACCACTCTTGACGTCATATAATGATGACGTAGTTATTACATCACATGATACATACATGTACAATAGAGTTATGTGCTCTTTGACCGTAATACACTACACTGAGTGTTACAGTTCTGCGCAATCAGGTATTTTGTTCCCACACAATAACATCGCGTTTCGACACGCATGAGCATTTTCAGTTTAACACAATATTTTTTTCGTTCCAATGCAATTATATTTCGTTCCAACTGAATGATAACTTGTTCGAGTATTGCGTTCCCACGCAATAATATAAATCGTTACCGCACAACCATTACTTCGATCCCATGCCAGGCGCGTAGCTCCCTATACGCCAGTACGCCACGGCGTCCACATAATTTTAATTATTTAAAAAAATATAATTTTCGCTTGAAGCTTTCCTTCACAGAGAACACATGGTTATGATGTGAACTCCCTTACAGCGAAGAAAGTTAGCAAGTGCTGAACAGGGATTCTGGTTATTTTGTCAAGCACCATACGGATTCCAAACAAATATATACTGAAGATACCATGAACAAAATGTTAAGAGTTTTTTTAATAGACAACACATTTGCTGTGTTTGGGTAAACAATTTCCCAACAATCGGTAAACCAATGGGTACGAAATGTGACTATTGCTTGCTAATTTGTTTCTTTATACGCATGAGACAGAACCTTTTTAAATCGATGACGTTCTATCTCTTAATAATCCTATATATGGAGATTATGTGAATTTCATCTAACCTAGTGAGCTTGATATACAAGATACGATTGATTCTTCAAATTATGCTTCATATTTAGACTCATGCCTCAATATGACGCCCGCGAAAAGCTACATTTGCAGCAATATACTCGCTTCTCTTGCTTATGGCGTATTGTTTTCTCAAAACGCTAAGGTAGAGCGTGCTCCCATTATAGAAACTTTATAGAATGTAATCTGCTCACAAAAACAATGTTCACGCAGGGATATTGCAAGTCCAGGCTTATCAAACCCTCATAAAGCTTTTGGTCATCACCACAATATTCTTGATAAGTATGATGTTTCTGTTTCCAAAATTGCCCTATATATAATTGACATCCTATAGTTCCATGTTCCATTCATTCTTTATTTCTATTCCATACGTTCCGGGTGTATCTAGCTAAACAGGAGGCGCTTACCCTTCCGGAGAACCCGGTCTCACTTTCCCTAGTAACAGTTGCAACTTCTAATATGAATCCACACCATTTTCACCTAGCTACGCGCCTGTATGCAAAAGTAGTCGTTCCCTTGCTATCATATTTTTCCCTATGCAATGAATTTCGTTTCCAGGCAAAAATATTGCATTCCCATGTAATACTATTTCTATCCCATCCAAAAGTATCTCGTTTCCACGCAATACTATTTCGTTACCAACTCAATAGTATCTCGTTCCAGACGCCGGGCAAAAGTATGTCGTTCCCACTACTGAATGAAATCTTCCCACGCAGAAACCTTTATATGTCTCTGTTCCCACATTAAAATTTCGTCCCCATGGAAAAGTATTTCGTTCCCAAGAAATAGCATTGCCTGCTTCCCACGCAAAAAATCACGGACCAGTTTCATAATAAAATTTTAAAAATATCCTATATGATTTTTTAAAATTATATTATGAAAATGGTCCCTTTGGTAAAAGTTTTTTTGTTCCGCGAAAAATTGGGGAGACTGATCAGAATTCGCGAAATCGTCGACATTAGTGATGAATAATGAATATACCTCGGAATGCCATGATATGCGAAACATGGATGCCTGATAATAAATAAATAAATAAATAAATAAAGTCATAACAAAGGAAGCATTTGAATCCGTACATTCAAGCGGCTCGCGAAATTAAATGAAGATTGTGCGAAAGCCAATGGGTTTTCCGGATACATTTAAATTACAGACGAAGACAACCTAGATAGGAGTTAAGTAGGCCTCGATTAGGAAATTCAACCAACGGTCATCGCCAAAATGTCGGATCAGAATTTATCACTGGTTTTACACAAACAGGGGGATATGAGACTGGTAATATACGTTGAAAATCCTGCATTGTTTTATTTAAACAGGGAAGAAGCATGTATGGTCACTTGTCAAGTTGTGCATACTGCAGAAACTGCCCAAACATGTTGTGCACATTATACAACTTGCACATCCAACAGATATTCGAATTCAAGCCCTTATATCTCCTGTACTATCTATAATTAATGTAAAACAATGATGGCTTAAAGTTTTTAAACACATTTACACTAGCTTTTAGGTTAGGGATATTTCATTGTTAATCAGGAGGTGTCTGGAAGATCTCAATCAGGTGACATACAAAGGGAGATTACTCCAATAAAAAAATGACAGCACTTGGTGAAAATAGGATTTTTCCTTGGAATAAATTTTGCATGTGTTACATATTAAAAATTAACACAATCAGGCATGGTCTCCAGTTGAAATAAGGATATTGAGTGATATTGTCAATTTGAGGTGCATGCATGTACAGTACTACAGTACATAGGGACTTTAGTGGCCTAGTGGTATAGAACCATTTAAAATATTGCATAGGTTTGAATCCCCCACAGACAGATCCTAGTGTCAGAAAGTTTTGTCAGTGTTTTTCTTTATTTGTAAATTTGTATGTTTGTTTGTTTTGTTAAATATTTTGTATTGCCTTAACCAATTATGTAAATTGTGTTTGAGCAATAAATATTATTACTATTATATTCATTTGTCAAGGATTGGTGGTTTTGTCTAAGCACTCTTTTTTCCCCTACCATTCCTGAACTAACTACCTCAGTGTAAGTGAAATACTCTTCACATGGATGTTAAAACCATTGTTTCAGAGCTGCCAACCTTATTTTGTGCAATTGAGGGTCCGTCCGAGATCCACTCAAGGTGTGTCACACACTGCTTAGCTGGCTGCACCACTCGGACCCATGGGAAAAATTGAAAGAAAATTAAAAATAGTTCGCTGTAGAGAAATGGATACAGTCTATGTGCATCACGATTTTGTGATTTTTCACCCGCTATCGGCACAAAATTAATCCTGATTAGACCCTTAGTCCACACATGTAATAACTCAAATACGCCGGGATTACATCTGGAATTGAGTGGTAATGAATGAATACTACAAGTCCTCAAACTGTATGCTTAAATGCGGGTCAGTCCACTTGTTGGTGAGTCAGCGGGAGTTCACTTGTAAATGCGGGATGGACCCGCTGGTTGCTGGTCAGTTGGCAGCTCTGTTGTTTCACATACTAAATATAGTACTTTTTAAAAAAAATATATATCAATTTTACTCAAAAAATTACAGTATAAGTAAGAATTTTCAACCAGTCCCTGTCAACTTGATAATTTCAAAATACATGTAATATATTGTGGTATATAGGAGACTATTGTAAAAGTAACCAGTCCTTTCCAAAAGTTACCAGTCTTTGACTGTGGGACTGGCAGCTGGCTGTTATTTTCAACACTGTACTCGAGTATAATGTACTGATGGCAGTACTTTAGTTACTGTAGTTGAATTTTAAATTTATACTTAAAATTTATGTATTATTTTTATATTGTTTCAGGAAGATAAATCTATCCCAGAGCCTGGACCAGGAGGTATGTTCTCATAATTTACAGTTGGTAAAGTACCAGTATGAATGAATAAAAAAAAAAACAACTTTATTTTAATTTAATATGTTGGTGGAATAATGGTTTTTTAAACCACATTCAGAAACTGTAGTAAAAACAAATGTATCTGGAAAAAATTTGTTCACATTTAGCAACGAACTGCAAGTTTCCTTACACCAGGATTGGATTTAAATCTATACAGTGATAGGTATTGCAGTCTGAAAGTCGGCACTAGCATTACGATAACTACGCTACATTTCGAGATTATGATGTTATACGTTTTCTGGAAATGTAATATATTAATTATTTTTTCTTAGTGATATATAAGAAAAAAATCAATATAATGTGTTGTGATGTGTGTAAAATTATAGCCCTTGAATTGATCTAAAAAATATTCTAACGGGGAATACACTGTAATTTAAAAATGTCACAGAACTTCAAACAAAATAAATTGAAAGATGTCTTCTTAAAATGTTAAAACCATATGTGGAATTGAATGAAATGGGTATTTTATTCTTGGAAATTATTGGAAAGAGTGTGCCAATAACATTATATAGTCCTGACCAGTAAAACTTGAAAGATTAGAAGCCAAGAGGCCAGTTTAATTTATTGCAATTGAAGACCCCTGGCCCTGCATAGAAAACAAAAAAGGTTCGAGTTTTAAACTATTCTGTCTAGTTTAGGCAGATGTTCCTTTTATTACAGTAATACTGCTATATTTTGACATGTGCAACAGTAGAACATTACATGTCAAACACTTTTCACAGGAGACTTTTGAGGGTGGCTTTGATTATAAAATAAGCATGGATATGTTTGGATTGTCTCCCTTTGTACATGACGATGAAACCTGATTTATATTGTCTTTGTGTTTATATTTGTAAACACTTTTTGTACAATGCTATCAAGTTTTGAAATGTTTTTTTGCTTCTATTTTAGTTACGGTAATTAATTGACATGAATGGCAAATTTTAGGTCTGAATATATTTGGATTGTTTCCCTTTGTACATGACTTTATACTGTCTCTCTTTCTGTAGTTTTATGACAATACATTGCTTATGTTTTCTTTGATAAATACTTTTCTTTATTGTTTTGTCACATCTGATATTTTTAAACTATCAGTGATTTAGTTTGTCTAAAATTACTACTAAATACAGGTAGTTTCCACTAAGAAAATCTATCAAAATTTAGCAATTTGACTACTAAAATTCATCAAAAGAATTGATGCACTATCAAAGTAAATATAGCTGTCATTACCCCAAAGGTTTTTATTCTTGTCATTATTGTCATTATGAAACAATGAGGATACTCGCTATAACAAGCATGTCATAACACAGTTTGCTATGTTTCAGAACTCTATTTTCTCAATTTTAAGGCTGAATATAGTTTTTGAAAAATGTAACAAAATCACTAATTATCACTTATTATAATTGAATTGTTCCTTAAAGAATGATAAGTGTATGACTTATTTACAAATATGATTATTTATTTATTTATTTATTTATTTATTTATTTATTCAGAGGTACAGCTATGTATGCAGGATGTTGGGATCTGTGGGTCAGATGCACATTACTATTTATTTATTTATTTATTTATTCAGAGGTACAACTTTGTATGCAGGATGTTGGGATCTGCGGGTCAGATGTACATTACTGGCAACACGGACGTATTGGAGACTTTATTGTTAATGCTCCTATGATACTCGGACATGAAGCTAGTGGCGTGGTCAGTAAACTTGGACAAGGTGTCACAAGCTTAAAAGTGGGTAAGTAATTTATTGACCATTGAACTGTCTAGAAATGGTGTTTATAGTGCTATAACTTCTATTGCCATGAAAAGCAAACTGAAAATTGTGTGCTAGCATAACCTCTTGTGATGGTAGTCTTTCTACCATGTTGAGCCCATGGAATGATATTAGTGTGTTATGTTATAGGTTAGCTCTAGAGCCCTATTTGTCATGTTTCAATTGTGGTTTTGCTATGGTGTAACATCCATGGCCTATTATCCACCATTTAACATCTACAGATTTCTCTAAATGACTTCTGGAACAGATGGAATTGAGCAAAAACAGTGATTGTAAAATTCCAGCAATTTTTAAATTCTTTTTATGACACCAGTTAAACTACAATAATAACTAAATCATAGATGTATGGTGATAAAAGTGCTAGTAGGACATCTAGTGATGAAATGCTGGTGTGGACATGTTGTGATATAGCACTGGGAGATTTATTGAATGGTGCTCGTATATTTCTTTCTCACCGGGCCTCTGTGGCTGAGTCGTCTTAAACCCCATGCTTATGGCTCACAGCACCTCTCACCATCTAGGTTTGAACCTCACTTCAGGCAGATCCTTGTTTGAGAAAATTTGTTTGTTTGCTTGCCAAAGGTTGGAGGTTTTGTAAAGGTAATCATGTATTCTTCACCGTCCATGGACTGACCACCTTGATATATCTGTAAGTGAAAGAATCTTGACTCGGGTGTAAAACTTAACAATCTTGACTCGGTTGTAAAACTTCACTGTTTGCTTTTATATTTACAGGTGACAGAGTAGCAATAGAACCAGGGGTTCCATGTAGAATTTGTAAATATTGTAAAAGTGGACGTTATAATCTGTGTCTGGACATGAAATTCTGTGCCACACCGCCATACCATGGTAGTCTTGCTCGATATTACACACATGCAGCTGATTTCTGTTTTAAGTAAGTTGGCATATATATATTTGCATTGATTATATATGTGCCATAAAGCCAGAAAAAAGAAAACCATTCAAGATTAATAGAATTTATCCCTGATTTATAGTGAAGACAAAGAAATCTCAATCTGAGGGTATGATTCTTTAGTTTCCAGATTGAGGCTCCCTGAGGTCTGGAAAAAGAATATGACTTAGGTGAGCAATAAGGCCCATGCCATTAGTGTTTTGTTTATAATATGTAGTGTTGGTGTCTGTATATCTTTTGTCTTGTTTCTTATTTCAGTATTTTTTGTTATGACATTTTTGTGGTTGCTCTGGATGGTACTAATGTTTAGCTGCAAATTTTTGAATGTGTGTCGTGTTGTGTTGTAGATGTTCTTGCAGGGGTATATACATGTAGGGGGTGGAGGGTTACTTGGAATTTAAGTACTTAATTATGTTTGTGTTGTAGATGAACTTGCAGGGGTATATACATATGATATAGGGGGTGGAGGGTTACTTGGAATTTAAGTACTTATTTGTGTTTGTGTTGTAGATGTTCTTGCAGGGGTACATTCATGTAGGGGGTGGAGAGTTACTTGGAATTTAAGTACTTATTTATGTTTGTGTTGTAGATGTTCTTGCAGGGGTATATACATATAGGGGGTGGAGGGTTACTTGGAATTTAAGTACTTATTTGTGTTTGTGTTGTAGGTTACCAGATCATGTCAGTACAGAGGAGGGTGCTATGTTAGAACCACTGTCTGTGGGGGTACATGTCTGTAGAAGGGGATGGAGGTGTTTATATTAGGAAGCGGGGTACTTACATGTATCTTTGTTTATGTTGTGTTGTAGGTTACCAGATCATGTCAGTACAGAGGAGGGTGTTATGTTAGAACCACTATCTGTGGGGGTACATGCCTGTAAAAGGGGCGGAGTTACACTTGGAAGTAGAGTACTTATTTGTGGTGCAGGTAATAATGTGTTTTGTTACATATTATACTGTTATGACTTTTAATGGTGAATACAGGAATCAGATTGTTTGTCTATGTCTGTCTGTAGACGGATTGGTTTCAGAACAATAACTTGAAATATACAGGGTTTTTTCTGCTTCTTATTATACCCCCTGCAAACAATTGTTTAGGGGGATATATAGGAATCGCCCTGTTTGTCTGTCTGTCTGGTTGTTTGTCCCAATATCGTGTCCGCTCCATATCTTCTGATATCTATTTATGGATTTTGATCATTTGACAAATGTAAAGCAACATGAGATGTGTGGCATACCAAATTTATGTGCATAAGTCAAAGGTCAAAGTCAGGAGGTCAATGTTTGGGTGGTGGATATTTGGCTCTCAAGAGACAGTTCTAGTTTTTGGCTGAAATTTCATTTCCCAATGCAAAAAACATGAACTGCTGTTCCACGTGATACCCCCTATCGTTTGTGCAAAGCAGTGATTTCAATTGGCTATGGAATCATAATCAGCTCACATTTTCCTGAAAATGTATAAAGGCCATTATTGAGCAGCATTTTTAAAAAGGTTCCACACAAACATGCACAAATGTGGTAAAAGGGGGAAGCTGATTTTTGGGGCATATTTCCTAAATATTCCTAGGTTAATACATGTACTTTTTAATTACCAGTAATTTAACTGTATATGTTTTCTTAAAATTGACATTGGATTTCAAGAATTAATTTTTATTTTGCATCTACAGGTTTATTTTCTTGAAAAATAAAAACACTACAAAATGTACCTCAAAGATATTCCCCTTGTTCCTAAAAGGATTTCAGACACATGTAAATTGGAAGTCTCTAATAATTCCCAACATTTAGAGTTCATGTACATTTTTTAAAAAAATAGAAAAATCTCTGAAGTAATTTACCCATTTTAATTACATTGTATATACATGTATCATATTTAGCTTCACTGTATGAAAACAAAAGCCAAGGTAGATTTCCATGCTGACCTTTGTTACAAAATTCTAATAAAAGAAAAATTTCCAGTTGTTGTTTAAGTTTCATGAAGAAATTGCGTCAGTGGAAACAATCCTGTTTCACACATTTTTCAATTTTTGGATTTGTTTGTAACATATTCTTTGTTGGTCTGAGTAATGTCACATACATCATTGACTCACTTGTTCTTTAAACTTGAATCTTAAGTGCAATATAATTGATCTGTGGTAACACATGATTTATATCCTGTAGCTGCCCTTTTCCAGAAGACTGGCATCACATAACACATAAGACTTTATCTTGCCCACTTGGAAGGTCCTAGTGTGAGACAGTTTGTCTGAGTTGTTTTCTCTGTTTACTCTAGTTTCCTCCACCATCCCAGAAAGCAAAGCTTAGATGCAATAACAGACTTGATATTTGGCATCTGTGGTGGCTGAAGCACTTCAGACACTCTGGTTTTCTCCACTATCTGTGAACTAACTGCTTCAATATAAGTGAAAGATTCTTGACTAGGGCGTAAAAAGCCATTTGTCCAGTCATTCATACACCAGTGAGATGGCATGAACATCTATTATAGTAGGAGTTATCCCCCTTTTACTTAAAAAGCGGAGTTTTGTAAGCATGTGATATCTTCCATTTTCATTTCTTTGGTGTATCTGTCTGTTCCCCAGTAAATTTCAGATGATAACTTGAGAATTTAAGAGAAAGGGTTTGTTTCAAACTACACAAGTGATATAAAATACTGAGAAAGATAAGGAGAAAAAAAATACTAGTATTAAATACAGTAAAAAATTGATTTGCATAGATTTATTGCTCTACAGTATCAGGGATGGGATGGAGTGGGTGGTGGTGGATGGGGGGGGGGGGGGTTGGGGTTGTTATCATTCATGGAATAGGGACATCATTCAAAACCCCATTCAATAACCTATTGTTTGATAATAAAATCTATTGATGGTCATGGTTAATTTTGTCAAGTTCAGGTTTTAGTTAGCATTGTGATATGTAAATGCTGTTTTTGCAAGACCAGATAAATAGGAAAATCATTGCGATAATAATTAATATTTAATTATGAATGATTGTTTCAGGACCTATTGGATTAGTGAACTTACTGACAGCCAGAGCTAATGGTGCTGCTGATGTTTGTGTGACAGGTATGTTTATAACTTGTTGAAATCAAAATATGTTTTTCCAGACATTAAGGGAGTGTAGGTGTTATAATAAAGAAAGTGTAGGTGTTATAATAAAGGGAGTGTAGGTGTTATAATAAAGAAAGTGTAGGTGTTATAATAAAGGGAGTGTAGGTGTTATAATAAAGGGAGTGTAGGTGTTATAATAAAGGGAGTGTAGGTGTTATAATAAAGGGAGTGTAGGTGTTATAATAAAGGGAGTGTAGGTGTTATAATAAAGAAAGTGTAGGTGTTATAATAAAGGGAGTGTAGGTGTTATAATAAAGGGAGTGTAGGTGTTATAATAAAGAAAGTGTAGGTGTTATAATAAAGGGAGTGTAGGTGTTATAATAAAGGGAGTGTAGGTGTTATAATAAAGGGAGTGTAGGTGTTATAATAAAGGGAGTGTAGGTGTTATAATAAAGAAAGTGTAGGTGTTATAATAAAGGGAGTGTAGGTGTTATAATAAAGAAAGTGTAGGTGTTATAATAAAGGGAGTGTAGGTGTTATAATAAAGAAAGTGTAGGTGTTATAATAAAGAAAGTGTAGGTGTTATAATAAAGAAAGTGTAGGTGTTATAATAAAGGGAGTGTAGGTGTTATAATAAAGGGAGTGTAGGTGTTATAATAAAGAAAGTGTAGGTGTTATAATAAAGGGAGTGTAGGTGTTATAATAAAGGGAGTGTAGGTGTTATAATAAAGGGAGTGTAGGTGTTATAATAAAGGGAGTGTAGGTGTTATAATAAAGAAAGTGTAGGTGTTATAATAAAGGGAGTGTAGGTGTTATAATAAAGAAAGTGTAGGTGTTATAATAAAGGGAGTGTAGGTGTTATAATAAAGAAAGTGTAGGTGTTATAATAAAGGGAGTGTAGGTGTTATAATAAAGGGAGTGTAGGTGTTATAATAAAGAAAGTGTAGGTGTTATAATAAAGGGAGTGTAGGTGTTATAATAAAGGGAGTGTAGGTGTTATAATAAAGGGAGTGTAGGTGTTATAATAAAGGGAGTGTAGGTGTTATAATAAAGAAAGTGTAGGTGTTATAATAAAGGGAGTGTAGGTGTTATAATAAAGAAAGTGTAGGTGTTATAATAAAGGGAGTGTAGGTGTTATAATAAAGAAAGTGTAGGTGTTATAATAAAGGGAGTGTAGGTGTTATAATAAAGGGAGTGTAGGTGTTATAATAAAGGGAGTGTAGGTGTTATAATAAAGGGAGTGTAGGTGTTATAATAAAGGGAGTGTAGGTGTTATAATAAAGGGAGTGTAGGTGTTATAATAAAGGGAGTGTAGGTGTTATAATAAAGGGAGTGTAGGTGTTATAATAAAGGGAGTGTAGGTGTTATAATAAAGGGAGTGTAGGTGTTATAATAAAGGGAGTGTAGGTGTTATAATAATTGTCCTTCAAGTGACCTCTTATTATCAGCTTTGTTAATAGTTTTAGGTTTTAAGAAACAAACAAATAATTATGACTACAGCAATTGAAATGCTAAACTTTGATTTCTCTCTTTCGGGGCCTTGGTTGGCAAGTGGTCTAAAGTTTGCTTCTAGGTATCACTCATCTCTCTCTGACTAGGTTGGAATTCAATAGGGGACAGATACTAGTGTGAGAAAGTTTGTCAGTTCACATGCCAAAGGTCAAGGTTTTCTGGAGGAACTCTAGTTTCTACCCCCATCCCTGAACTTTCAGCTTCATTAGTTCACATGCTATAAGTCAGTGTTTTTTCAGACACTCTACTTTCTACCACCATCTCTGAACTGTCAGCCTCAGTATAAGTGAAAAAAAATCTTGACTGGGGTCTTTAACTCCTATAATGTAATCCCCTCAAAAATGGATACAAAGATTTTAGAGAAGACTAAAATTCAAAATTTTATTCCCCTCTCAACAAGTTTCAAGGTGTATTAAGAATCATCCTGTCTGTACATCCATCCACCTATCCCAATATAGTGTTCACTTCATATCTTCCATGTCTATGGATAGATTTCATTTGAACTGACCAACATGATATGATGTACTTCTAATCAAATTTAGGTTCATAGGTCAAGAGTCAAGGTCACTTATACTAATTTTAGAAATAACCACTCAGCAATGTTGGAAATAGGTATTTGTATTTTTCTCTGAGGAGACAACTCTAGTTTTTTAGCTCACCTGAGCCAAAGGCTCAGATGAGCTATTGCAATCTATCACCGTCCGTCGTTCGTCGTTCGTCATCCGTCGTGCATAAACTTTACATTTTAATCTTCTTCTCCAAAACTACTGGGCAAAATTTGATGTAACTTGGTGATTATCATGCCTGGGTAACGGCCTTTCAAAATTGTGTTCGGGGTTTGGCCACGCCCAACAAGATGGCTGCTGTTACTAAAAATAGCAAAAAGACAAAAAAATCTTCTTCTCTGAAATCAAAAGGTGCAGGCAAATTTTGATTGGATATTCAGATTCAGCATACCTGGGATCATTAAAATTGTGTTTTTCATGAAAATTAGACGAAAAATAGGTTACGCGTTTTTTGCGTAAAATTACGTAAATTTTAAAATGAGACATTTATTGTTATAACTTCATAACGGCTGAAGATAATTGTATGGAGTTTTCACTGTTGATCTTGTCTTGCAATTTTCTTCCAATTAATGTCAAGGTCGAAGGTCAAGGTCATGTCCCAGTTTTTGACCTTTGATAAAAAATGCTATATTTTTAACATTTCTTGTGATAATGGCGTAGGATTTTCATTTATTTGTAGGTATTGACATAAAGATCATTTTGATACATAGATCAGGGTCATGGGTTCAAAGGTCAAGGTCACAGATGTCCAAGAATACCAAAATAGTTAATTATCTGCAAAACTATAAATTTTTTGTATAGGCATGTATATCAGAATATTGTAGGTAATGACACAATGGTCATTTTGATATATGAATAAAGTTCATGGGTTCAAAGGTCAAGGTCATAGATGTAAACAAGTACTGAAATGGTTAATTATCTCAAAAACTATAATTTTTTTGTATAGGGATGTATATTGGAATATTGTAGGTATTGGCCTAACGATCATTTTGATATATGAATGAAGGTCATAGGTTTAAAGGTCAAGGTCATAGACGCGAACGAATACTTAAATGGTCAATTATCTCAAAAACTATAAACTTTTTGTATAGGCATGTATATTTGAATATTGTAGGTATTGGCCTAACGATCATTTTGATATATGATTGAAGGTCATAGGTTCAAAGGTCAAGGTCATAGACGCAAACGAATACTTAAATGGTTAATTATCTAAAAAACTATAAACTTTTTGTATAGGCATGTATATTGGAATATTGTAGGTATTGACCTATCGATCATTTTGATATATGAATGAAGGTCATAGGTTCAAAGGTCAAGGTCATAGAATTGAACGAATACTTAAATGGTCAATTATCTCAAAAACTATAAACTTTTTGTATAGGCATGTATATTGGAATATTGTAGGCATTGGCCTAATGATCATTTTGATATATGAATGAAGGTCATAGGTTCAAAGGTCAAGGTCATAGCTGCAAACAAATATTTAAATGGTTAATTATCTCAAAAACTATAAACTTTTTGTATAGGCATGTATATTAGAATAGTGTAGGCATTTGCACAACAATCATTTTGATATATGAATGAAGTTCATAGGTTCAAAGGTCAAGGTCATAGATGCAAACTAATACTAAAATAGTTAATTATCTTAAAAACTATAAACTTTTTGCATAGGCATGTATATTAAAATATTGTAAGCATTTGCACAACAATTATTTTGATATATGAATGAAGGTCATAGGTTCAAAGGTCAAGGTCATAGATGCGAATGAATACTTAAATGGTTAATTATCTCAAAAACTATAAACTCTTTGTATAGGCTTGTATATCGGAATATTGTAGGTATTGGCCTAATGCACATTTAAATAACATATTGTAGCTAGACTTTAGATATGTTATATATAGCATACTTATATAATAATTATTATAATTAATTTGCAAAATACTTGCATATTATTGGCCCTTACTGCTGAAAATTTTGATATTCTCTTTTATTAATGTCATTGACCATTGAACCTCTGCATAAGATATGTACTCTTCCTCAGGTGAGCGTTAAGGCCCATGGGCCTCTTGTTTAATTAATGATATTTGTTTTGGTAATAGATATTGACCAGAACAGGTTAGATATGGCTAAAAAACTTGGAGCAACACACACATTACTTGTGACAAGTAAAGATCCCAGAGAGGTGGCACAGAAAATAGAAGACGCCATGGGGGAAAAACCAGAAGTAACAATAGAATGCAGCGGAGCTCCACCTAGCATACAGACAGCCATATATGTAAGTACATGCTTTATGTTTTATATTGTCTTAAAACTGTTTAACCTGTCTTAAAGTCCACCTCTATATAAGGGTCACCTGCTTATAAGGGCCAGTCAAATTTTATCCTAAGTGCTCTTTAATTTTTTTTAACCTCTATATAAGGACCACCTGCCCGTTAATTAAGAGGTTTTAAATTAGTGTCAAAATCGGTAGAAATAAAGTTTACAGGATATAACCTTATGGGAAACTAGAAAAATGGAAATTCATAGCCTCAAGTAAATGATTAAGGTCTTACTTAATTTCATTATAGAGTGCAATACTGTTATTGGTTTCAAGCTAGAAAAAACTTTATATTTAGGTACACAATTTTGTTTTCAAACAATGGATGGAGATATTATCTTTTAAGGGCCTCAATGGTCGAGTAGCATAGAGTGTGCACTTATGAATCCTAGTGTCTCTCACGGCCGTGGTTGATCCCTACTCTGGCAGCTCCTAGTGTGAGAAAGTTTTCAGTTCTCTTGCAGAATGTCAGTGGTTTTCTCTGGACACTCAAAAATCCTCCACCATCTCTGAACTGACTGTCTCAATATAAAAGAATTTTGACAGGGGTGTAAAACACCTTTAATCCACTCCATACTCCTTCTTTTTGTCCCCTGGTCTTTAAAACTTTGGTTGCAGGGTTCAAAATTATGTTTTGTAATGGAAGGTCCAGGACTTTTTGTCTTTATTTTTAGCAGGTTCCAATTAAAGTTTTAAAAGTCCAATATCAACTTTGAAATTATGTCCATGTTATCATATAGAAAAAGTAGGAAAATCATTATCCTGGTAAAAATTAGTAGACTTTTAGTTTAAATATCAAGGGTCCCAATGTAAAATCAAAAGCTCCAGGACCTCGAACACACACACACACACACACACACACACACACACACACACACACACACACACACCCCAGGTTGGTTGGCTGGGGAGAAAATTTAACAATTTTGATACCCCTCGCAAACCAGTTTGAAAGGAGTATATAGGAATCACCATGTCTGTCTGTCTGTCTGTCTGTCTATCCATGTAAAATCTTGTCCATATCTCATTACTGCTTTTGTCATAAAACATCACATAATCTTCATGCTCTGAAGGTGTGTCATGACCTTGAACCAAGGTCATATCTGAAAGATCAAGGTTGTGGGTAAACATTAAACCCTTGTAGATGTTGGGGGGAATTGGCTCTCAAGAGACAGTTCTTGCTATTATTCCCTTGGAATAACAGTTCTTTCTATGTATAATGTTAAATACATACAGTAAAACCTCAAATCATTGCCGTTGTAAACGGGTTTGGCAATAATTTGAGGGAGGTAGAAAAAAATAAAAGAATCAGATTTTGGGCATTATAATGAGGTTTTACTGCAGTTTTGTAATGTCCCCTTTCTTTTACAGGCCACAGAGTCTGGAGGTTGTGTTGTGTTGGTAGGATTGGGTCCTGCAGATATTAGTATGCCAATTGTCAATGCTTCAGTTAGAGAAGTGGACATTAGAGGAATTTTCAGATATGTTAATTGGTAAGAAAAGTTAAAAATAATAAATGTTTTATTACCTAAACAATTTATGTATTGCTGGCCATGTTTTTTATGTTCCGGCACTGCCCGCCATCAAGGTACCAAAGTAGCGTCATGGCAACTAATGATGTACTAGTGTCAGTGACATCATTAAATGGCACAATTCAGGCCGAGTTTTCCTTCTTTTTGTGTGTAATTCAAGCATACCGGGCCTTTGTCGGAACATTGTGGGCATGGTAGGTGATCTGTCAATTGTAGAAGTAGAAGTGATTGATCTACACACTTTGTATGAATAAGGGTTTTATATGAATTAGGGTTTTATAAGTGACCAGGAGATGGATCCTAGAGATGCTGGTTATCCGATGTAGAACATATGTTACCGGTACAAAAATGTACTTGGTAATAATAATTGACACCAACATCTTCATTTCACTGTGTATTAGTAGAGTGGAAGCTGTCTATCAAGCTTTTGGTCCACCTTTAGTGAAATGAAGATGTTAGAGTCCATTATTATTTTAAACTAGAGTACCAGGAGAAAACCACTGACTTGAGCAAGAAAACTGGCAAACTTATCGGCATTATGATCAGCCTAAATGGGATTCTAACAGGTTTTTGCAACAAGAAGCATTGTCATCCATTAGTGTGTTCTTTAGATCACTCAGCTACCATAATTAATGAGAAGGCTGCAATCTGATTGGTCATTGGTTTCCAGACTAAATATATTGAACAGATAATTGGAATTTGATGTGATTTATTCAGTTTTGTTATCCTGCAAGTGTTTGCTTATTTTTATTGTTGGTAAATTCTGCACATATTTAATGAGGCTGCTGCAATCTGATTGGTTGATGGTTACCAGATGATACAGTTACCACATTTTTCAGTTATATCTACTATCTGTTAATATATTCATTACCAGTGATTGGGATTTGTCAGTTAGATGTTTTGATTTAACTATAAATTTTTTACTTTTTAGTTACCCTACAGCACTTGCAATGATAGCATCAGGAAAAGTTGACGTAAAACCTCTGATCACACATCGGTTTAAGTTAGAGGACAGTGTGGAAGCCTTTGAGACAACAAAAAGAGGAGAAGGGATCAAAGTTATGATCAGATGTGCCAAAAAGTAATACCATGATAAATGTCCAAGTACTCTTAGAATTGATGGCAGCATATAGTCTTGATATAGTTGGGTGCTCTAAGAATTGGTGGAAGTCACATGACAGTATACACAAATGATTCAGATTTAATTGCAATGTACATGTAGAAAATATAAGTGCCAATGATTGACAATCTGATTTGTATGATTGATTTATAATGATTTTAAGTTTGATTGCAAAGTGATTGATAAATATTAATGTTATTGCAAAAAATATTGTGAAATATTTGTATCATTGCAATGTTTCCTTGTTTTGAACTTGCACTTTCAACCATTGCAGGCACAAAATTTTATCTATTTTAATTTTAGTAACATTAAAACCAAAATTACCTACCTGTACCTATTAGTTCCTTATTTTTATCCCCCGCCTTTTAAAAAAAGAGGGTATATTAAATTCAAGTTTCTGCCTTCTGTCTGAAATTCTTGTCTGCACAAATTCTCCAAAACTATGAAGCACTTTTTTATCATATTTTGTGCAAAGCATCAACATAGATAGGAGATGTGCATGCCCTTAACCTGGGCTGGTTTGCTCATTTTCCTTGGAGGTATGACCCTTCGAACACAAGTTCAAATCACAAAAAAAAAAAAAAAAAAAAACTGCTGGCGGTGGATTCTAATTCACAGAATTTGCTTGTTTGACAGGCTTTCAAAGTTTGCCATGCACTAAGTCTTAGCTTAACTATTAGCTTTAACAGTGTGAAAGTTTTTTGTTGGAGCAGATATATTGTTCCTTTGACTGCTATAGATGGAAAGACAGTGTTTTTGAAAATGAAAATGCTATAGGCCAAGCCTTACATTGTAACATATGCCATTTTTGTATCTCACTCTCTAAACTGCATAAAGGATAAGGGTATACAAGAATTGTTAGATCCTTTTCATCTTGGTGCTAGGATTTGATATGGAGGGACTTTTTAATGAAAAGAAAACTCTTTTAAATATGAGAATGATGGGAAGTCCACTTGGGACATGTTCATCGGGTGAGTGATAAGGCCCATGGGTCAATTGTTAAATTGTTGATATTACTGATGTTCTTTTTTTTTTTTTTTATTGAATTTTAATTGAACTACTAAGCAATGATAATGTGCTTATATACATATATAGGGATTTTTTATTGTAAATGCATGACATACATGCCAGGTTGTTAGTTCTTTGTTATTTTGAATTTTTGCATTTTTAGAACCACAGGTTGTAAAATAATTGGGATGAGTTTTGGTCACTAAATGTTCTTTTAACCACATCACTGGATATATAATTTTATTATTATAATATCCAGTATATGACTACATGTAGGATATTTATAATCAATTTTGAGAAGGACAAAGTGGTCTAAAGCACTGGTGTATAGATCAAATGTCTTCTCACCACCTAGGTTCCAATCCCACTTTGGCAGACCCTAGTGTGAGAAAGTTGGTCAGTTTGCTTCCCAGAGGTTAATGGTTTTCTGCAGGTACTCCACTTATATCCACCATTAAAATGACTGCCTCGATATAAGAGACTTTTCACCAGGCATGAAAACACCATGACTTCACTCCACTTCATTGTAAATAACCAGGGTAAATGAATTGTAATTTTTGGTAATTATATTGTAAAGGGGATTATTTTCACAGGGTGAAAATTTTGTGATTTCTGAAATCCGGCTTTCCATGGCATTTATGGGTGTAATTTTTGTGTAACCAATATGAGTGGGTGTATGTTCTATATATTATGATATATTAACCTGTATGGTAGACATTTTCTCCTGGGTTAAATTTTCACGGTAATTTCTTTATCGTAAATAAGTGAAAATTTTACCCAGGCGAAAATTCCCCCCTTTACAGTAGATGAATTACATTACCAAAGAAAGACAAGTTATGAAAAATTTATATTGATATGTTAAATTATGTATTATTAATTGATTTTCATAAATATATATTTAATTAAGTACTATAGAACTGTTATAAGCATTTTCACATGTATAAACAGATGATCATCTATATGTAATTATTTTAATTGGGACATTTTTATGTCAATAAATACAAAACTAGTCAAAATAACTTAAAGTGTTGTCATTATATACTGATCTTCCAGGAGGTAAAAAGTCAGTCCTTTGGTTTAAATTTCATACTCTATATAACTTAATTTTAGAGTATAAAGGAATCACTCTGGCTGTCTGTCTGGGTGTGTGTCTGTCTATGTACAATCATGCCTTCCATAACTCCCACATCTATGGATGGATTTGGATTGAACTTAAAAACTTAATATTAAACCACATTAATGTGTGTAGACCTAAGTCAATTTCTCATGTTAAATCTTAGTTGGTGGGAGTTACTTGCCTCTCATGAGACAGTACACTGTAGATTTTCTAAGTACTGTACCACATGATTGCTCTGGATATAGATTGGCATGGCCTTTTTGAAAATATTTTTGAGGACACTTTACTTACCAAAGTTATGGAACTATACTATGAATGTTTAGGTCTTACTACTAATAGGAGTAGGATATTTGTAAAAGTAACCACTAAAATGGACCTTATAAACCTACAACAGAATAGATACTTAACACTTACTAGTAGGCTATCATTTAAGATCATATGGTGACTTAGGCAGCTACCTTTAAACCGGTTTCTGATTGAAACCTCAAAATACAGCTGAACTTAAATATTCCAGTAAACAATTTGAATATCTTTCTGGCATAAACAAAATGACATATAAGTTGACATGTATAGCATATAACATCGGTGCATGAATCCTTACCAATTTCAAAATTTGTTTACCCTGACCCCAATCAAGGCTACACTGACCTGCTATAGGTGATGTGGCAGGAATTTTGGTCTTTGCAGGGTGCTCAGGGAAATGTGCCACACCTACGTGATACGAGGTATCGGTTTTTAAGGATTCTTCTGAAGGTCCCCGTGACTTTCAATTGCTTGGTGAAAGAACAGTCGCCACCGAGTTTGAATAATGTAGAGCAAAGTAACTAAATGTTGTTTTTTCCCGATATTTTAGAACAAAGAACAAGAAGATTGGAATATCAGGCCCCCGTTACACAATCATTTCTTAATTAAAATGTTCCTTCATTTTAACTGGCAAATTAAAAATCTGAATAATTTTGTTAATTTTCAAAATATACATTCATGATTTCAAGTTCATATTGAGGAGGTCTCTTAGCTTAGTATCTTCCCACCGGGAATATAAACAGTTTAATTGAAGAACTATGATTTTAAAGAATATCCGACTCCAAAAATGGGTAAGAACAGACGAAACGGGGGAAAAATGTCAAATGCAAACATTTGCATGACCATATCCACTACATATATTTTCTCCATAAATCATTGATGTACAGTCATATTATCCAAACATTAGGTAAAGAAAGTTTAAAACAGGCATCATGGAAATCCTTTTTATTGACAATTTTACCAAGATTAAGAACACCCCTGTGAGAATCGTTGTTTGATATTTTATTTAATTGTGAAAACGGAATTTTATTTATAGTTTTAGAAACATTATTGCAATGGGGTTCGAATCAGTAAAGTCCATGACAACGGTATCCATTGCATACAATTTTCACATCTGTAAACCTGCACGTAACCACCTCCATTAGCCAAATGAAATATTCAAAAAATTAAATTTCACAGTCTGCACATGACATTTAAAGAATTTAAATATTTTTTGGGGTAAAATAAAAAAAGCTCTGCATATGACATTCGAATAATTTGAATTTTTCTTTTGGTACAATTTCACAAAATTTCGCACATGACATTCAAAGCACTTGCATCTTTCTGTTTGCAATTTCAAAGAATTTGAATATTTCTTTTGGTAAAAATTCAAAATCTGCACATGTCAGAATAGTCGAGTTGACACTCCCATATACTCAATACTTGAACCTAGAAATGTTTTTTCCTATGAAGTTTTTTTGCTGTTTTGTATTCTATAGGGTCCCTAGAGTAAAATAAGGTTAGTTGCCCTACAGGCAACATTGGGCAAATTGCATAATTTGCATATATCCAAGATGGCTGCCTGACGCCATATTGAAAATCTATCTTTCGTAAGAATTGTTCTACAATAGCTTGTAATATACCGTTTTGTATGTTTTCAGGGATAAGGAACTCATTTCTGTTGTTGTTTTTAACATTTGGGGCAATTTAAACGTATATATTAACAATTTTGACCAGACAAGGGTAGAAGTAACAGGTTTTTTATTATTAGATGTAACTCAGCATATCACATTCAATGCTGCGTAACTTAACCATACATCTTGATACATTTTGATTTAAAGGGCATAAATGAGGTTCTAACAATTCCTTTTAATAAGAAATTAATACATGATCTAAGTGATTTCAGCTTTACTAAATCTAGCGTAAAAGCTAGTTCCAATTGCTAAGGTTTCTTTAAAAGCAAGTATCCAACGAAGAAGTTTTCAAATCCACATTATTGCTATCATAGTTAATCCAGTCACATATATATATATATATATATATTACATCGAATGAAAACCAAACAATACTGGGACTTTTTATCAAACTAAATAATAAGTTTGGAAGCAGTGAATTGATTCGATTTTTACATGAACATTGATACATTACGTCATATAATGAAGTATTTTGGTTTTGTAATCTGCAGCAAAATTTATCACTGATAATGCGCAACCTTCCACAAATTGGTTGGCTGGAGTTGAACAGTAGAACTCATCTTTTTGATTTTATGATAGTTTTGATATTTTGATCTACTATTTCCACTCCAAATGACCGCTATAAGACACACACTATAATTACAGACTTCCATGTTCATCCATGTGGTATAAGTGAAAAGGTAGTGCACAGTCTAGATTTAGCTTACTTTTGGTGTCTCAACTTACCCAAGTTATCATTAAGCAACATCTAACATCTAGATCTGACAATGCTGTTTCACTTTTAAATTATACTTGACCACAGAAAATAAAACCCCTGCACTGTCTACCATCAAAACTATTTGTATCATGATTAACACGCCCAACAAATAATTTTATTGGATGCTAGACATGTACAATGTGCTGGCAAACTTTCTCAGTGTCTTCTATAAACACATGCAAGTCCTGTCAAAGATCTTGCATGTCGACACCATGGTGATTATTAGGATGTTGTCTTTGGTAACCTGTTTGGCAAACAAACTGCTACTAGTATCAAATTTGAAAAATGAGCATTGAAAGGCATGACTCTTTAGCCTGGTCCTTTTAGTGGGTAGATTGGTGCTTCTCTGATCGATTGGAATGAATATATTCTGAGTGCGATACGGACCATAACTCAATGAGTTCAATCCTCGGTGTTCCTTGAATATATATGACCAAAATGTATTGCTTATTCAAACTCCATCTAAATGAAAACAGGTCATAAGGCAATTGCTCGCAATATTGCTTCAAATGTGTCAATGTGTGGATTCAGTTGTAATGTAAGAGTAGATGGAATACAAGTACAATCCAGTCTACCTGATGAGTTTTTCAATGCCATCATTAGTTCTATAAAGGCAATACGTTTCAAAGCGAAGCTGTCAAGAACAAAGCCAGTTGTTAATCTTGGAAATATGTTTCTTTGGTTACCGTTGTTTGGACAGCTTGTATTTGATATCGGTTCTGTTCCTTTTTGACAGTAGTTGAAAATGGCTGTCACTGGAAAGGCATGAAGTCAGCTATAGTCAATTCCTTTTTTTGGGGTTAGTTCACACAAAACTCACAAACAATCACCATGATTCAGTTTTTCTACCGCATCCCTTGATCATATGGCGATAACCCATCAGAGTTCATTGCATCAATCCAAAAAAGGTCATATTGTTACCCAGACATGTCAAAGAAAATCTTGTTTTTGTGACAAATACCACCTCATATCTTCCAAGGACCAGGACAGAGGAAACAACGCAGCAATATGTATACGATTGTGGATTTGGCCATGATGAACCCGGCATAACTATGATATCGTTTATGTCTCCCAGCTGCAAAAACAGGTCATGATAGCATTTGTGTGCTGATTGACGACACAGATGATTTTATTTTCCTAGTGCATTAGGTGTATAAGCATTAAAACAATGTGATGTACAGATGAAGTGATAGGATAGAAGTTTTGAACATCAATGCAACAAACCACGTCTTGAACTGCCAGGCATGCATTTTATGTGCCATGTTCTTGGTTCGAGATGTCTTGAACGACCAAGCGTACATGCTCTTAGGGGCATAATCTTCGTTCGAGATATTATGAGCTGCCAGGCATGCATATTCTAAGTGGTTGTGATACAGCATCCTAATTACAAACTCTTTTTCTCCTCATTTAGCTGATGTTTTGGTTAACAAAGATCACAAATAACTTGGTGGGATCTGAACCATTCTTTTTTCTGTATGGCCAGTCAGAAGGAATAATTGTGACGTTTCCTCGGGCTCTCCATAAAGAACATCAAAACCTAACAGTTCTGACTCTGTTTCAAACATCATTTACTGCTGTCTTACCTTTAGTTAATGTTGTGAAAGGGTACCGCGGTCAAGATCCTCCTAAAGCGTATGAAATGATAACAGATTTCGGATTGAAATTCAAAGATCTATTCTCATTACATGTTATAGTGAAAGGATATCTGGTGCCACAAGAACTTATTTGTCATGTATTGTCAATGTAAGGCACAAAATCATAAGTGCAACACACAAAGACATGCTTGCCTTAAAAACTAATTCCTGTACATATTTTTAACTGTTTGAGAAAGAGAGTGTTTAATTTTTTACACAAAAATGAGATTACCCATGGCTATCCTAGGGTGAATAGTTATTTGACACATATGGCCAGTCATTATAGACATGATGATATTTAATGTAAAACTAATGCCAAAATTGAATTGCCCATGCCTAAATATCCCTACAAAGATACATTTGTATATTACAGTCTATATTAACTTTTGTTTTGTATAAAATCGATATTTCAAGATGACATCCGTCGGTCATCTTGGATTTATAGCTTATTGTACGAGTTAAGTGTTCTGTATTTAAAAATTAACACCAAAAATGGGTTTCTCATACCTGAAAACATCTAAAAAGATATATTACAAGCTATTGGAAGATATTTTATATCGCAGTATGTACTTCAATTTCAAGTTTGGCGGCCATTTTGGATTTATGTATATTGTGCAAGTTGCCCAAATTTGCCAGAAGGGCAACTAAGTTAGTTTTGTTCAATGACCCATGAGGAAAACAAAACAACAAAAAAACTTCATAGGAATGAACATTTCTAGGTTCGTAAAATGCCTACTCGACTAGAAATATATCATTGATCGACTTCTCTGGAAACAAAACATAACATTACGTGCACATACCAAACTATACACGTACGTTAATGTATAAATTGCGATAAAATATTACTTAAATCTTGTGGGGAAATGACTTGAAAAATAAAATGAAATTCTGGTTCACTCAATTTGGCGTGTTAAAAGTTGGACATATGGATGAGGATCACCCACGAATTTGATGGTCATTATTAATTGATGGCTAATATTTGTATATCTTCATTAAGCTAATTTTTGACGTGAGATTTTACATAGTGGACAGCGGTCATCGTTACTTTAATATGAAATACCTGGTTTTCATTTTGAGGTGGTCATTTTGTATTGAAATAATTTCTAGAAGGCCCTCGATCAAAATCTGGGTATGTCATATAACCCCTCAACTTTTGACACCCGAATAAAGGTGACCCACTGGGATCTAACATAAACATCCCTCCCGTCACCACAGAGGTCCACTTCATCTTTATTGTTCAGGAATTATGCCACTTCTTCCAGATGGTTAGACATTTTCAACATTAAAAAATTCCATTTTGTCTTTAAGAAATGAACAGATTTGAAATAAAGGTTTAGCGTGTCAAATGAGAAATTATACATTTAATGAGAATTTCACTTGTTGACATTAATTAAATTTCCCGTTTTCTCTCGCCGAGTATGAATTCAGGTCTCAATTTTGTATTTTTCAATTTTATTTTTTTTAAATGTAACTATTAAATATGCTAAAGTACTGTTATTTGAGTAAAAAGGTAGTCATTAAAAAAAATGTAACTATTGAATATGATATAGTACTGCTATTTCAGTAAAGTAATAATAATAATAATAATAATAATAATAATTTATTTTATTTAAGTGTCACATATAAAAATTCAATATTCACATACACATAAAAAACCTTGTAAAATTTTTATATCCGGCCACATGTGGCCTACGAGACACTACATATTGTATCTATAATTAAAATACATGTAAAAACTGTAAAGACCAGTAGTCAATTGTCCATTTAAGGGACCGAAACATAAAATAAAATAAAAAGAAATAAAGTCATGGAAAAAATCATAAAAATCAAAATAATAATAAATGACATTGTCTGTTACTAAATATTAACCCATCCTCTAATCAAATGATTTGGAGTTTAAGAGTGGCTAAAATTCAAGAAGTCGTTGAAAATGTTTTCAAAATGCCTTAATTTTTTTTGCTAGTTAAATTTGGAAGCATTTAGATTTTATCTTTGATTTAAGGTGGCTGGGGGAAATGGGCGAGGTCACATCTATTATTGTTGGGAAAACCCAGAAGTTTATAAATACACGTAATATACAAGTATTTATCAACTTTCGGCGAGAGAGAGAGAGAGAGAGAGAGAGAGAGAGAGAGAGTCTCCTTTCCCTTTTTACACGTTGCGTTAGGGTTTTTGTTTCAAGAAGTTAAATCGTGCTCAAGTTGGTTTTAGAGTTATTTCTGTATAGAGAACAACCGACAATGACAGATAATACTGAATGTGTTTTGTGACATCAAAGTTGAAACAAAAAAGTGACATTAAAATGAAAGTTACGACTTAAGTTCGACAAGCAGGACCTTAAAGTGTGTAAAATTTCAATTTTAATTTAACTACAAAGAATATTAATCTATAATTCGCAATTAACAAGTCGTTAAGACCCAGTAAACATGAGTTACCTGACAAAACATCAGGCTGTTATGTAACGGAGAGTTGACATTTTCACGGGTTAATTCTCCGTTTATAGCAAAAAGACATGTTTGCATCGCCCCAAACACCGTAAAATTTAACCGTTGGTTTTACAGTGCGACCGTTTCTGCAGCTTTAATCAATAATTTATTACCCAATTTTAACAAAAATAAAAACTGAAGATTGAAAAGTGTTTCAAGCCTTTGTCGGATTATGACTTTATAAACATGGACAGTGAAGTATTACTTCATCCATATTTCATAATTAAAACTGTCACTTTAATGCGCTTTATTTTAGTAGCATGTTTTGAGCATGATTAAGTTTTCTCCAAAATACCAACCAGGTTCAGAATCCCCCAATCTTATATTCAATTTTCTCCAAACTACCAACCCGGTTAAGAATCCCCCATCTCTCTCTCTCTCTCTCTCTCTCTCATTTTCATGAAATTTTGCTATTTTCTTTGTTTGCAACGAAACTAGCCATGTACAATTTTTGAATGTATGTAATAAGAATTTGTAAAACGATGTTACGAAATCATTCATTTCCATGGTACCATGGCTTAAAACGTGCCTTTTGGTTGGTGATATATCCGTGAGTGTGGTTCCTGTTTATGTCTTTGCGTTTATGACATATTCATGGGTTACTGTTTATGCCTTTTGGCTGGTGATATATCCGTGATTGTGGTTCCTGTTTATGTCTTTGCGTTTATGATATATTCATGGGTTACTGTTTATGCCTTTTGGTTGGTGATATATCCGTGATTGTGGTTCCTGTTTATGTCTTTGCGTTTATGATATATTCATGGGTTACTGTTTATGCCTTTTGGTTGGTGATATATTCGTGATTGTGGTTCCTGTTTATGTCTTTGCGTTTATGATATATTCATGGGTTACTGTTTATGCCTTTTGGTTGGTGATATATCCGTGATTGTGGTTCCTGTTTATGTCTTTGCGTTTATGATATATTCATGGGTTACTGTTTATGCCTTTTGGTTGGTGATATATTCGTGATTGTGGTTCCTGTTTATGTCTTTGCGTTTATGATATATTCATGGGTTACTGTTTATGCCTTTTGGTTGGTGATATATCCGTGATTGTGGTTCCTGTTTATGTCTTTGCGTTTATGATATATTCATGGGTTACTGTTTATGCCTTTTGGTTGGTGATATATTCGTGATTGTGGTTCCTGTTTATGTCTTTGCGTTTATGATATATTCATGGGTTACTGTTTATGCCTTTTGGTTGGTGATATATCCGTGATTGTGGTTCCTGTTTATGTCTTTGCGTTTATGATATATTCATGGGTTACTGTTTATGCCTTTTGGTTGGTGATATATTTGTGATTGTGGTTCCTGTTTATGTCTTTGCGTTTATGATATATTCATTGGTTACTGTTTATGCCTTTTGGTTGGTGATATATTCGTGATTGTGGTTCCTGTTTATGTCTTTGCGTTTATGACATATTCATGGGTTACTGTTTATGCCTTTTGGTTGGTGATATATTCGTGATTGTGGTTCCTGTTTATGTCTTTGCGTTTATGACATATTCATGGGTTACTGTTTATGCCTTTTGGTTGGTGATATATCCGTGATTGTGGTTCCTGTTTATGTCTTTGCGTTTATGACATATTCATGGGTTACTGTTTATGCCTTTTGGTTGGTAATATATTCGTGATTGTGGTTCCTGTTTATGTCTTTGCGTTTATGACATATTCATGGGTTACTGTTTATGCCTTTTGGTTGGTGATATATCCGTGATTGTGGTTCCTGTTTATGTCTTTGCGTTTATGACATATTCATGGGTTACTGTTTATGCCTTTTGGTTGGTGATATATTCGTGATTGTGGTTCCTGTTTATGTCTTTGCGTTTATGACATATTCATGGGTTACTGTTTATGCCTTTTGGTTGGTGATATATCCGTGATTGTGGTTCCTGTTTATGTCTTTGCGTTTATGATATATTCATGGGTTACTGTTTATGCCTTTTGGTTGGTGATATATCCGTGATTGTGGTTCCTGTTTATGTCTTTGCGTTTATGATATATTCATGGGTTACTGTTTATGCCTTTTGGTTGGTGATATATCCGTGATTGTGGTTCCTGTTTATGTCTTTGCGTTTATGATATATTCATGGGTTACTGTTTATGCCTTTTGGTTGGTGATATATTCGTGATTGTGGTTCCTGTTTATGTCTTTGCGTTTATGACATATTCATGGGTTACTGTTTATGCCTTTTGGTTGGTGATATATTCGTGATTGCGGTTACTGTTTATGCCTTTGCGTTTATGACATATTCATGGGTTACTGTTTATGCCTTTTGGTTGGTGATATATTTGTGATTGTGGTTCCTGTTTATGTCTTTGCGTTTATGATATATTCATGGGTTACTGTTTATGCCTTTTGGTTGGTGATATATTCGTGATTGTGGTTCCTGTTTATGTCTTTGCGTTTATGACATATTCATGGGTTACTGTTTATGCCTTTTGGTTGGTGATATATTCGTGATTGTGGTTCCTGTTTATGTCTTTGCGTTTATGACATATTCATGGGTTACTGTTTATGCCTTTTGGTTGGTGATATATTTGTGATTGTGGTTCCTGTTTATGTCTTTGCGTTTATGACATATCATATTCATGGGTTACTGTTTATGCCTTTTGGTTGGTGATATATTCGTGATTGTGGTTCCTGTTTATGTCTTTGCGTTTATGACATATTCATGGGTTACTGTTTATGCCTTTTGGTTGGTGATATATTCGTGATTGTGGTTCCTGTTTATGTCTTTGCGTTTATGATATATTCATGGGTTACTGTTTATGCCTTTTGGTTGGTGATATATTCGTGATTGTGGTTACTGTTTAAGGTAAAGCAATATTTATAATCTCGTTGCCATGTAAATTCTTCCATGAAATCGTCAAAAATTGGGAAACCACAAACATTTATGATTCCACAGCGCATGTACATGTATTTAACACGCTGCATGAACTTCAGTATTCACAAGTTGCATGACAAGATTGTCAAAACCGGTTGCATATTTTTATATTTATGATCCATCTACCCTTTTATTTTTCGCATTTTAAATAAGAATATAAGTAAAAAGTGTGATTTATCAATTTCAGTTTCTTATTTATAGAAAAAAAATCAAACCAAACAGCCATCTTATCCAGCCATGACTTCTATATTCGGGTCACAAGATGTTGTCCGCCCATTCGTAATAGTTTTTCAAGTTCACCCCCAGCACCTTTATTTTTTAAAGATAATCTTTACTTTACTTGGTATACAGGATTACCAGGATTGTACATTGTGTGTGCCAGGAGATGACGTAACTCTGTAGAAATTGCCCTGAGTTGTGTCACTTTGAAATTTTAATTAAGTTTTGCGATCTTTGGTGCTAATAGTTTATTGTTCGACTTGAACACGGGGGGGGGGGGGCAACGGCAAAGACTAATATGCCGGGGAAATGTTGCGTAATTGGTTAAGATGATTTGAAAGTTTTACTTTCAAGTTTCATGATGTCAATCGCAAACAAAATCGTATGACAAAAGAGTCATTACGATAAGATCTACGTCATTGTAAAAATTGACGTCAAAGATTACAATTATGTGGCAATTTCATTACATCTTTAAAGTGCTTTTAATTAAAACAATTTGTTATTTTTACGAAAAATATGGAATTGTTATTTTCGCACGGATTTTAATATACATTGTACTTTTCAACTGTTCTGTTAAACATACACTTATATTTATATAAGTATGTTAAAATGTTTGTTTTGTTTTATAATTTTTGAGAAATTACTATGGAAACAATGTTTTATTTAAAAATAGTGTGAAACATAACTCTAAATTGACAACATTGGTAACAGGTGCTTATTTAAAGTTAATTACTGTAGCCGTGACGTCATAGGACAAAATCTAAAATGAGAAAGAATATGTAAGTTTATGAACTGACATGTACCATTTTTTTTAATTATCATTTTATACATTAAAAAGGGTACATTACAGTCCTGTCGAAAGTTTGCTTACCAAACAGAATCGATACTTGATCGACTGCCTATTGGCCAAGATATGGATAGGTAATGGCCGAAAAGCTGCCGAGGGATAGATATATATAGCAGCTAACGGCAGACTAAAATGAGCTGCCGACTTGGACTTATTCGTTAGCCTAGTGTTAAACTTTCGACATGTCTCTGTAATGTATATTGCAATAATTCATTACATTATAAAATGGTATATGTCCATACAATAAGGACTATAAACGATAGTTTATGTCCTAAATGTCCCTTTAACATGTACTCAATCAAATGATATGGAAATCCAGTGTTCAATCTAGAACTGTTGTTAGTTGGGCTATCATGGCCAAAACCACTTAAAAATTAGGTACATGTGTACAAGTTTTCATAAATGGGACCAACATTACAGTATGAGTCGTTCTGATGTGTTGTTATTTCTAATTCATACAACCACATATAAACTGTTTATTGATGACAATTGTGTACATGCTGTGGTATATGCATATATATTTTGTCATCTTTGAAAACTATTGCAGACAACTGTTGTCAGCCAAGCTTTAAGATAAAATGAGGGAACACATTTCTGACACTCAACTGAAATTGAAAAGAAGTGCCAAGATTGGGTCACTACCGGAATTCTGGGGGCCTTTATTGTCAATTTCTGGACACTAAACTAAAATTCAAACGAAATGCCAGGATTGGATTACTACCAAAATATTGGGGGACTTTATTTCCAATTTCGGACACTTAAGTGAGTTAAAAAAACAAGGATAAAAATCGAGCCATTAGCAGTATTTTGGGGTTCTTTTTGTTAATTTGAGGCCATTCATCCTAGGGTCCCTTCTAAATCGAACATTGGACTAAATTCCTATTCTATACTGTTTACAGCCTAATTGTCATAAATTTTGAATATTTCATTCATAAAATTAAAAAAATATATAATATTCTGTATGACAGGTTTCCTCCCTCTATTCCTACCATTTAAAAAAATATATATACAACGATCAGTACTATTAATACCCTCTATTCTTATATGAAATTTCTTAACATTATTTTACTTTTTTTAGTACTAATTTATCGAATGTAGGAATACAGGCAATGAACCATATGGCAGGTCACTGTTTCGGTGATTATAACAACAAATTTATTGCCATAGCAACTAATTTCTGTATAATTATTATTAGTCTGTTTAATATTTTGTTTATTTTGAGCCTTTGTTTGGTTTATAAAAGAAATAAACACACACATATGGTGTGAAAACGTGAGTTGTAAACTTGATATTAAAAGAAATTAACACAAACATATGTGTGAAAACATATGTAAACTTGATATCAACTCTTGAAAATTTTCATTGGCGAGAAAACTTTTCTCACCCACGGACAAGAATTTTTGTCTTGTCACGTCCGCAAGATAGTGTCCGATCACACCTTAGTCTGGGATAGATTTTTCCCACTTAAGTCTGTGATAAGCAGGTGCAAAGTTCATGTTCAGGAACACAATTCCAACACATAAAGTAAAGCATATTTCATCAGATAGAGCTGAAACCTTTAAAACATTCGTTTATTTTACAACATGCCTACAATTCGGTGAAAATCTAGAACTGTTGTTAGATGGACCATCTTGGCGCAGATCTTGAAAAAAAAAAAAAAAAAAATTAAGGCCATGTTTTGAAAACCAAGGCCAACATTATATACAACCTAAATTGTTCTAATCCATAAGCACACATTAACTGTTTATTTATACACAACTACTGCTTTGGTCCGCCGGTATTAAATAATTAAATAATATAAAAATGATGTTTTATTGGCTTAAATGCATTTCATATTTTTAAAAGCTGGAATGCTTGGGAGTAAGAATGGGAATGCTTGAGATTTTCTTAACTTAAATCTGGAAAATTTTGACTATGCTTTATGATACTACAAAAAAATAGTTTCGACAAAATTAGACTATGATATAATGAGCTTAGATTTATCTACAAATTGACGCCATAAATCCATAAATATCTTGAAAACTAACAAAATTAAACATGTCTTAAAGTCAGATTTAGGTTAAGGAAAATCTTAGTTAAGAAATTATTGAGAAGCCTGGGTCCCTTATAATGCAAAGGTATTTTTAGGCCCCTGTCGAACCCCTTTTATGTAGTAACTACATTATATGAAGTAACACCGCTTTAATGTAGTAAGAAATGTCGCCAAATGTAGTAAGTAATGTACGCCAAATGTAGTAAGTAATGTAGCCATATGTAGTAAGTAATGTAGCCAAATGTAGTAAGAAATGTAGCCATATGTAGTAAGTAATGTAGCCAAATGTAGTAAGAAATGTAGCCAAATGTAGTAAGTAATGTAGCCAAATGTAGTAAGAAATGTAGCCAAATGTAGTAAGAAATGTAGCCATATGTAGTAAGTAATGTAGCCAAATGTAGTAAGTAATGTAGCCAAATGTAGTAAGAAATGTAGCCAAATGTAGTAAGTAATGTAGCCAAATGTAGTAAGAAATGTAGCCAAATGTTGTAAGTAATGTAGCCAAATGTAGTAAGAAATGTAGCCATATGTAGTAAGTAATGTAGCCAAATGTAGTAAGTAATGTAGCCATATGTAGTAAGTAATGTAGCCAAATGTAGTAAGAAATGTAGCCATATGTAGTAAGTAATGTACGCCAAATGTAGTAAGTAATGTAGCCATATGTTGTAAGTAATGTAGCCAAATGTAGTAAGTAATGTAGCCAAATTTAGTAAGAAATGTAGCCAAATGTAGTAAGTAATGTAGCCATATGTAGTAAGTAATGTACGCCAAATGTAGTAAGAAATGTAGCCATATGTAGTAAGTAATGTACGCCAAATGTAGTAAGAAATGCAGCCATATGTAGTAAGAAATGTAGCCAAATGTAGTAAGAAATGTAACCAAATGTAGTAAGTAATGTAGCCAAATGTAGTAAGAAATGTAGCCATATGTAGTAAGTAATGTACGCCAAATGTAGTAAGTAATGTAGCCATATGTAGTAAGTAATGTACGCCAAATGTAGTAAGTAATGTAGCCATATGTAGTAAGTAATGTACGCCAAATGTAGTAAGTAATGTAGCCATATGTAGTAAGTAATGTAGCCAAATGTAGTAAGTAATGTAGCCAAATGTAGTAAGAAATGTAGCCATATGTAGTAAGTAATGTACGCCAAATGTAGTAAGTAATGTAGCCAAATGTAGTAAGAAATGTAGCCATATGTAGTAAGTAATGTAGCCAAATGTAGTAAGAAATGTAGTCATATGTAGTAAGTAATGTACGCCAAATGTAGTAAGTAATGTAGCCATATGTAGTAAGTAATGTACGCCAAATGTAGTAAGTAATGTAGCCATATGTAGTAAGTAATGTACGCCAAATGTAGTAAGTAATGTAGCCATATGTAGTAAGTAATGTACGCCAAATGTAGTTAGTAAATAAAAATTTGAATAGTAATAAAATTTAAATAATAAATGTATCAATGTTCTCTTTATATAATACAATATACAAGTATATATAAACATTATAACATGCAGAACGTTTTCTAGAAAGCAAATTTTACTTTTTACCATTTAATTTCAATATTATTTAGTCACTGTTTAATTTTTCCGATTTATTTATCAGTAGACTGGTTAACATAAGAGTTCAAGTCTTGTTCCATTATCTCGGATTTTGTAAAATTTAATTGTAATGTTTTTATACCAGAATTATTTTGAATAAAATTTTGTTTATACATGTACTAATTTCAAGCGACTTATTTTGTTCGGTTGTCGAAGAAGAGTCAAATTTTAAAGTTACTCCAAGTCTCGTGATATGAGTCATTCTTTAATTAGTACACCAATCCATAAACACTGATTAAAGTATTCAAAGGTTTAACGAGTATTAAAACATATTCTTCACAGTTTTAAACAAACATATTTCGACGCTATTTCTCGGAAACCAAATAAGAACAAAATAGTCGACAGTTGTTTCTCCAAAGTTTCATCAATCAATTGGGAGTTTTTAATTTTTAAGACATCATTTTAGTGTGAAAAAATGAAAAATTCGCGAAACCTCATATATCTCTCGCGACAATTGAAATAATTAGCCAGAAGCTCGAGTAACGGGGTTATACGTGACTGACAGGCCTTCGACTTGTTAAGTTCAAATTGAAGAATTACTTGAGAAACTCTATGATTAGATGCGAGTGAATAAGTTGTCGGATTTTAATACCTAATAATTAAATAAACACTTCTTCAAGTGAGCTGTAAAAATAGACATATCAGTTTTCCTCATTTGCATCATTTAAACTACATGATTTCAATTCTTTTTCGCAGACCCCGGTGTATCCTGCTCACGAGCACAGCACGCGAAGGCACCTCGTCTGCTGTTGGGATAGACATATGGCGGATGAAAATCTAAACTAACATTTAATTCTTGTATCATTTTGTCAATTCTTTTGTCGAATTTTTATTGGTGAACTAATGTAACCGGTGTGTGAAACTGATAGCTTTGTTTACACCTCGCCACAATATATAAAGATTTTTACAATTATACCCATAAACTGGTTAAGAAAAATTTAATGATTTTGAAAATTATATAGTTATTTAATCAACTTGAGTTTTTAAAAAGAAATTATACATTTCAGGTTTATTACTTTTCAGCTAATTAGAAGGGAAAAAACAAGAAAAGGTCATTATTGAATTCATCTATTACATTTTGTGTCGTAAAATGAATTTTGTGGTTTTTTGTTTAAAAGTGATTAAAAATGTTTTCGATCTTTGAGTTTTTCTCCCGTGAATTGTTAATGAAGTCGTTGTCTTGTTAAAATTGAAATTAATCTGGCTTCATTAATTTCCTAAATTTAAATTTGGGAAATATCAAATCTTCAATTTTGTTAATTTTTAAGATATTCATGAATTTAACGCGTCATTTTGAATATAAAATTTGCATTTGATTATGTCAAAAATGCAGGCTAATTTATAGTTCCTAAAGAGATTGTCAAAATTGGCTAAATTTTAGTTTAGGGAAAACCTTAATTAAGAACTGATTGTGAAACTGTGCTCTGCTCTCGGTTTCTAAATCATTCATTAACTGAAATTTAGCAAAATCTGACAATCTCTTTTTGGAATTTTGAATAAACATTTTATCAAAATTATGTACAGCCATGTTAAGCTTGAAGCCATCTTCAAAATGACACCTTAAATTCCTGAATAAATATGTTTTAAAAACAAATGTACCAATCCATGTGCAAATCACAATCCCAAAGCAAAGTAAAAACAGTTGTCAAATTATAATTAAAGACTTATTGACTGATTAGAAATTAAGTTAAACGCACGTACTTCCACCAGGGAAGTGAGCCCAGGTATACACAAATAATTATTTTATTCAGTTTTGAAATTTAGCAGATTAAAGTTAAGAACAATCTTTGATATGGAATGATTGTAAAACTGGTCACTGGTCCTCATCTTTGTTTTGTCTGTGTACTTTATAAAGTTTGAATACTGTATTTTTGGATATTGTCATATTTAGAATATAACACATACCTGTGGTGAAAAAAAACGAGCATTCATTAATCTAATTTCTATACCGTACATGCCGATTTAAAAATAATAATAAAAAACAAATTTAAATGATTGCTTAATTTTTTAATATCGCCAAATGTAAAACTATGGTACATTTGTGATGAAAAGAAACAAGCATTTAATATTCCAATTTCTCAACCCGGTACATGTCGATTTAAGATTTAGTACTTGTTTGTTAGGTGATTGCGTCTTTTCAGAACCATTACAAATGCATTGTTTTTGCAATTGTACAAGTATTTATTTCTATCTAAATTTAGTTGGAAAATGTTCCGGTTGTGTCAGTGTCTGTTTTTGTACTAGATAAGCTATATTAAAGGGAGTTTACATGAAAACAGAAATAACAGATTTACTTCAAATGACCCAAATGATCCAAATTTTCAAAATTAACACAAACTGGCAAAACATTAAATGTGGTTCGCCTGTCACACGTACTCCATAATGTTTGTGCAAAACGATATTCAAACGCATTATTCATATCACAGGAATATGCGACGTAAACTCATTCTCAAAAGCACGTCACAACAAAACCACCAAAACACGAATGCTACAATGAAAATGTAATAGACATGAAAGAAATATCGATAGAAGTATTGACTGAATCACTTTACAAACAGCTGTCCCGGAAGATATAGTAAACTTATATATCATACCAATGTTAATTTTACAGCACTAGACGGTCGTTTAGGAATACAATTACTGGACTAAAATTGTTAATCTAGAAAAGCTAGATAAAACTACAGACTTGTTTTATGGATATTGTAACTGACAGTAAAACCCACGTAAGCAATTCTAGAGAACAACAATACGCTATAACAAAACAATCACTGCCGTTCTAGAAAACAGCAAAACACCAATATAACATTATTATGTAACAAGAAATCTATTATCTGCCCTTGATTGTAACATATGGTTGTCGATAAATTGTCCCGATCGTAATGAAATTTGCAGGTATCCAACAGCGCGAGGTACACTCCCGATGGAAACACCATTATAATCTGCCGCCAATTTCCTATACACTTTATCCTCTAAGGTGCTATAAATTAAACGTCCGGATTTTTCATGCTAACGCCTTTGTCCGTTTACGGTACAGTATGGTTCTACAGTACATGCCTGTCCAATGTTTAACACTGATCTAACGAACAGGAGTCAAAAAGCGGCTACCGTGAAGCCGAAATACGGATAGCTAGCGACCCAAAAAGCTACTGAAAGATCGATATCAGCTGCCGAAAAACAGCCGAGATACAGCTAACTTGGTGCCGAGATGAGCTGTCGATTGGTTAGCATAGTGTTAACTTTTCGACAGGTCAGTACTGTAGATTAAACACGAGGATTTTGCAGCAGTTATATTATAGAGCAATTTCCAATACCACAGTTCTTTATTAGTTCCCACTTAAAGTGACGAATCGGCAATGTAAATAATTGAATCATTGTTCTAAGAGAAGTTAGAGACAGATGCCTAGCCAATAGATTCAGACAAGTTTTACAGTAAATAGTCAATCAGTTTTCTAAATAATGTTATAGCGTTTATTTAATATTTGTATTCAAGACCTTTGGTATTTTTGTTTATTTAGGCATTCTATATCCGGGGTTTTTACTGGTATGCTACTTACCAGCATATCATTGTGGAGTGAAAGAAATGATAAACTCGGACATATCAACCTTGATGTTTTAGTTTTCTTTCTTATTTGTTCAGATTTATTGTTTGTTTATTTTTATTTTTAATTTTGTTTGTTGTTTCTCGTAGTTTTGAACATGTTTTAGGTAACCCAGGGATTGTGAAATAAATGTTATGGTACAACAAGACTTTTGGATACCAGTTTTTCTAGAAACCCATGTTATATATTACTTTATCTGTGTGATACTCGCAGACAAAAACCATTTACAAGTCCTCTTCAGTACTGAAAATATATTGAAGTTAGGACAGAAATAAACTAAACAGTACAAAAAATATCACTTGTAATAATATTTATTAGTACAAACAGTACAGAATATATCACTTGTAATAATATTTATAAGTACAAACAGTACAAAATATATCACTTGTAATAATATTTATTAGTACAAACAGTACAGAATATATCACATGTAATAATATTTATTAGTACAAACAGTACAGAATATATCACTTGTAATAATATTTATTAGTACAAACAGTACAGAATACATCACTTGTAATAATATTTATTAGTACAAACAGTACAGAATATATCACTTGTAATAATATTTATTAGTACAAACAGTACAGAATATATCACTTGTAATAATATAAATAAGTACAAACAGTACAGAATATATCACTTGTAATAATATTTATTAGTACAAACAGTACAAAATATATAACTTGTAATAATATTTATTGGTACAAACAGTACAAATATATCATTTGTAATAATATTTTAGTACAAACAGTACAGAATATATCACTTGTAATAATATTTATTAGTACAAACAGTACAGAATATATCACTTGTAATAATATTTATTGGTACAAACAGTACAAAATATATCACTTGTAACAATATTTATTAGTACAAACAGTACAAAATATATCACTTGTAATAATATTTATTAGTACAAATAGTACAAAATATATCACTTGTAATAATATTTTTGGTACAAACAGTACGGAATTTATCATTTGTAATAACATTTATTAGTACAAACAGTACAAAATATATCACTTGTAATAATATTTATTGGTACAAACAGTACAAAATATATCACTTGTAATAATATTTATTGGTACAAACAGTACAAAATATATCACTTGTAATAATATTTATTAGTACAAACAGTACAAAATATATCACTTGTAATAATATTTATTGGTACAAACAGTACAAAATATATCACTTGTAATAATATTTATTGGTACAAACAGTACAAAATATATCACTTGTAATAATATTTATTGGTACAAACAGTACAAAATATATCACTTGTAATAATATTTATTAGTACAAACAGTACAAAATATATCACTTGTAATAATATTTATTGGTACAAACAGTACAAAATATATCACTTGTAATAATATTTATTGGTACAAACAGTACAAAATATATCACTTGTAATAATATTTATTGGTACAAACAGTACAAAATATATCACTTGTAATAATATTTATTGGTACAAACAGTACAAAATATATCACTTGTAATAATATTTATTAGTACAAACAGTACAAAATATATCACTTGTAATAATATTTATTGGTACAAACAGTACAAAATATATCACTTGTAATAATATTTATTGGTACAAACAGTACAAAATATATCACTTGTAATAATATTTATTAGTACAAACAGTACAAAATATATCACTTGTAATAATATTTATTGGTACAAACAGTACAAAATATATCACTTGTAATAATATTTATTAGTACAAACAGTACAAAATATATCACTTGTAATAATATTTATTAGTACAAACAGTACAGAATATATCACTTGTAATAATATTTATTAGTACAAACAGTACAAAATATATCACTTGTAATAATATTTATTAGTACAAACAGTACAGAATATATCACTTGTAATAATATTTATTAGTACAAACAGTACAAAATATATCACTTGTAATAATATTTATTAGTACAAATAGTACAAAATATATCACTTGTAATAATATTTATTAGTACAAACAGTACAGAATATATCACTTGTAATAATATTTATTAGTACAAACAGTACAGAATATATTTGATCAGTTGTAAAAATATATTAGCACAATAAGTACAAAATATAACACTTGTAATAATATTTATTAGTACAACCAGTACAGAATATATCACTTGTAACAATATTTTTTAGTACAAACAGAATTTTGTTAATCAAAAATTTTACATATCGAATTATTTCTGCAACTAGAGTTAAACCGATAATAGTCAGACTCCTCATAAGAAAATACAAACATTAACAGAAGGCGCTCACCCTTTCTTCCGGAGCACCCGGCCTCACTTCCCTGATGGAAGTTGACGTGTCTAACCTGACTTGTCAGTTCTAAAGTTTTTACTTTGCTTCTGGATTGTGATTCGGACATGAATTAGTATGTTTGTTTTGATGAAGAAGTTTTCTTATTCACGTGTATACTGTATTATTTATAAGAGGTGTTCATTAAGACCGATTTTCAAGCAAGATATCAGAAAGGTTAAAGAAAAGTACAAATTCGTGCCAACAACCCCCCTTTTTAATCTTACTTTCATTTTATTCTATTTTTATTTATTCATTCTTTTTTACAGTTTTATAATAGTTAAACTTAAATTTGATCTATCTGTCTGCCTTGCTCATTATTTGAAGTTTTACGAGGTTCCGTAGCCAATAGTTAGCGCATGACAGATATAAAACGGACGCAAAATAGCAATGAAACTACCACTAGTACAATGGTTATTTGTAAAATCTTATTAAACTACCCACATGACAGTATAATCCAGTTCTTTAGTGATGTAACTTAACCATTTTAATGTCACTGAAAATATTTTATTCAGTTTTATTGACCTGCTTATTACTTGTAAAACTCGGGTTTTGAACTTTAAAAACTAATTACTAAGATAATATCTCAAAATACAAGAAGTCATTAAAATTGAATTGAACATTTAATTGGTATTTGATACCCAATACATCTGTTAAATACTAGATTCTGGGCTAATTGTCGAAGCATTTTCTCAAAAATATGCAATCACTGGCGCCTTAACAGAAATATTTTTATATATTTTTATAGAACCGTTAGAATAAAGTATTCTTTATGTGACCATGTATTTCAAGTTTTTGCAAGTGTTCTTTGGTTACTTGTAACTCATAACTTTTCGAGACCTGTAAATTTTTTTGGTTGTTGATTTCTGTGATTAAAGAATTTTGATTTTTTTTTACTAAACAAAATATTCAGAATTCTTCGTTTCAATATTTCTTTTGGTCAAAATTCAAAATGCTGCAAATGGTAAGATGATAAATTGATGTATTGATTATTCCATAGCATTAAGAAATCCTTAAAATAAATCAAGATTTAAGATGCGAGATAATATATAACCGAAATGACAAAAAATCCGGAACATTTAAAAATTAAAGACCAGTCTAAACTTACCAATGGAACATAATGTTTACTAAGAGTGCATAAATAAGGTATGTGATTTCCATGTTAAAGTTCCATATTTTTGTTGAAATTGATGAGCCGCTTAAATAATTGGTTTCAAACGATCTGTTTTATTTGTTTTTTATCACGTTTACCTGTACAGGACCATTATTACGATTTGGATACACTTTAGTCGAAAGTTTCCATTCATGAAATCTATGTAAATTGCATTATGATTATTCTACAGACAGCTTATAGTTTTTCACTTGATATACGAGATTTACATTTCGAAGGCATCACGCCAATGCCCAACCCATATTAAACGAAAGAAAGTTAAAGTATGGCGAAAATGAAATGAAAATTATGAACATTTAATTTTAATAATATTGCAAAAAGGGGTCACAACCAAAGGCAGTAATAATTACACAACAGAACAGATGATATACAATGTATATTGAATATTATGGATGTATCGGATTTACGTTTTAGATTTCAAACGTGGTTGAATCCATATTACACGATAAAAAACAAAAGGTTTCAGTATGACAAAAATAAAGAAAATGAAATTTAACTTTAATAAATAAAATATATATAGTATTACATGAAGGGGTCACTTACAATGTTATAAGAAATTGGTCTGGAACATAAAACAGAACGAATGGAATATTAACGATTATAGATATGCCAGATACACGCGTGTCCAATCCATATTACTCGATAAAAAGCATAAGGTTTCAGGATGACAAAAAATTAATAAATTCAATATAAAAAGAAAGTATAACACTACAAAAAAGGCTGCGTGATGACGAAAATAAACATTAACATTCAATTAATAGTAAAATAAAAGAAGAAAAGAAAGTATAATACAATAAAAGGGGGGGGGGGGGTCACTAACAATGCCATTAGGAATTAGTTCCATACAAAAACGGAACAAATGGAGTATTGGTGATTTGTGATATATCAGATTCACTTTTTTTAGACCTCACACGTGTTAAATCCATATTACACGTTATAAATTAAAAGACTGCAGGAAGACGAAAAATAGAAAAGAAAAAGAAAATTTAATTTTAATAAACAAAAGTAAAGCTTTACGAGAAGGGGGTCACTAACCATGTCATCATGAATTAGTTACACAGCAGAAAAAATGGAAACTTGAAAATAATGGATAGCTTTCCTGAACACTCCTTCTGCATTATGCAGTTTCTATCGGGATACCAGGCCTCATTTTTGAGAACCGTAAATTGATGGTATATGTAATACCTACTGCATCATATTCTTCATACGTGTTCGACTTGGTAATGTAGTTGAAACTTAATTTTGCTTCATGCACACACGTGCAATACAATTTGGTGCAATATGGCGTGCATTACATGTCATAAAATACCCGCGATGAATAATAAAACCTGTAAAATACGAGGACAATGAATCAATTGTTTAAGTAACTGCACATGTCTACATTGGTGTTAACAGAACTGTGTCAACGACTATATGCTTGTGAAAAAAATGTACATGTTAAACGGCTCACCGCTAAACATTGAAAACAATGCACACGTTAAACTTGCTGCTGGACGAATTGTAATATTGCAATTATACCTTAATCATAGATTTTTGTCATATTATAAAATTGTGTCTCTGAATGAAATATTAAAAAATTGAAATATAAAAGTTGCTATATTTCAATTTAAAAAAAAAAATTCATTAAAACAAATTCACAATTTTATTATATGACATTTTTCTTAACTTAAACCTAGCGTAATTTGGCCTTCTTTGATGATACTACACATTCAAAAAAGTAATAATAGATAAAATTAACTAAACTAGAGCACAGATTTACTAAGGGCATAATGATCTACAAAGCTACACTAGATATTTTTAAAACTAGCACAATTATTTGGATTTCATATTTACCAGATTTAAGTTAAGAAAAATCTTATTTTAGGAAAAATTGTCAAACTGGTGACAGTTACAGATATACGTGGGTTTCTGAGTGCTTGACGAATAGCTCAAGGACATGCTCTCATTTAAATGGGTAAAATATAAAAGTCACAAAGCAGTAGGGGTTCTTTTTAAATTTTACATACAATAAGGCATTCACAATTAGCACGTACACAATAAAGACTCTTCTATCGCTACTATAAGATCATAAGCACAAGTTTGTTTTTTTTAATGAAAAGCCAAAAAATAAGTATGCCGTCCGTATCATAATGTTTCGAACATGTACATTCCAAACATTATGCATAGTTTAGTTTGTCATATTGATAGTTTTTTAAGAATCCGGTCCAAAGCACACATCCCAAATGCAAAGTAAAAATTTTGAGAACTGACAAACTTAGTTAAACACATGAATATTTACTAGGGAAGTGAAGCCAGGTGCTCCGGAAGGTTGAGCACCTCATGTCTAGTTAGTTACACCCGATGCAACTTTGAGGCTGTAGTTAGTGCGCCTCAGAGAAGCAAACCCCTTTCCTCAGTCAAAGCGTACCGACAAAGTAGAACCAGTCTATACCTTGACCTCTTTCTAATTGACGCCAAGTGAGGAAGCAGTATCTCCAATTTTAAAGTCTTATGGTAGAACACACGACTTTCTGCTCTCAAGGCGACCGATCTACCATTGAGCCACCAATGCAGTCATGTTTTAATATATTAATATGGCTTAACAACTACATGTATATTTGTGTGATTCATATTCAGATCTCCAAACAAAGCATTTTAGTGGGAAAACAATTCTTGATTGCCTACAAGTTCAATGCGTGTTAAGAAATTTAGTGACCTATTAAAAATTTCAAACATCATAAACAAGTCTCTTTGCAATTCCATGAGGACCCTTGTGATGATTTTCGATCGTCAAAAACACCATTAGAATTGAATTCTTTCACTGTAACGAGCTTTTTCTATTTTCTAAGGGATTTTTCTTTCATTAATTATAGTACTAATAGATTGTTGATTCCATATTGAAGGGTTTTGAACTATAAGTTATTGGTTTAAATGTCAGCAACTTGGCGTTATGTAATACCCGCGTGTATCATTTGGATGTAGTGATTTTTATCGAAGTCGTTACATATTCATGGTAACTAAGTAAATAACATGTTTTTTCTGTTTTAAGTGTACAACTGGATTTAAATGATTAAGATGACTATGAGGATTAGATTCGGTACTTTTATTTTCAGATTATTTTTAATATTGATTAGAGATTACTTGACTCGGTTAATATTTGAATATAGATTATGATATTGTCATATACCATTTTTTGAATGTATTTTTATTGTCATATATCATTTTTTGAATGTATTTTATGATTAAATTAAAAAAATGGTATATGACAATATCACTGAATGTATGAGAAGATGGTTGGTTTTTGTGCTACGTCGCATCAGCAATTTTTCAGCTATTAGTGACAGTGACTAGACCATTTTAAATTGTAATTCTGAAAGATGAATCTAAATACAAGTTCGTTTTGCCATTATATGTGAATTTTGTGCAAGTACTTATGACCTAAAGAGTGCTGGGGAAGTTTGATAGTTCGCTTGCAGAAGTTGAGTGGTTTGTTTTCTCCATGTACTCTGGTTTCTTGCACCATTTTAGAAGTGACCGCATGGTATGGCAAAAAAACCCTATTAATGTTCTCCATTCCACTTTTGTTGTTGCCCAAGTACAAGTCTGTTAATATAACTATACAACCTCCACCAATATCAGATCTTTGGCTTCGAGGACCGCCATGGCATGCGATATAGATTTGACAATGCTTTTTTCTTTTCATCATGCATTGTTACGCCACATAGCGGTGTTGCCGCATAAACGCGCCCGACACGTCTATGCGGGGAATTTCAACGCATAAAGAGGTCGGCCACGTTTATGCGGCGGCGTTCAACGCATAAAGATGTGGTGCTTATATGCGGCGCGAGGCTGCCTTTTTGACGCATAAAGAGGACTTATTTTAATAACTTAGTATGAATTTTAAAAAGAGTTAATATCTAGAAAAATACGATGGTGGTGACATTAATTATGACGATGACAATTGACTGTAATGTTGGTGAGCGTTAAATTGTGATTTTGGCAGAATTTCGGCTATTGCTTTTCATAATAATAATATAATAAATAATAATAATAATGATATTAATAATAATAATGATAATGATGATCACGATAATAGTGATGGTGGTGTTTTTTTAATGAAGGTGTTAATGATGATGGTGTAGGTGATGATAGTAAATGGTTTCTTTATGCGGCGGAATGTAGCCTTTTTGGCGCATTAAAGCGTTCTCTATATGCGTTGAAATTCCCCACATAGACGTGTTGGAACACGTTTATGCGGCAACACCGCTATGTGGCGTAACAATGCATGTATATTCATGTTTTTGCGAATAGAAATATAACGGATACAAACACAGTTACTAGCGTATTCTCGATAGATGAAGTAAAGTAAAGGGGTGTTTTGTTTGGGGAGTGATTGATTCTAATAATATATATGCAGAGAGTATATATTTTAGTACGAAAAATTATAACGTCCATTGCCGTACAAAGCAAACTTGTCATAACAAGCTAGCGCGCACTGTTCAGTATTCTTTGTATGGCAATTGAAGTTATAGCATTATAGTGTAAACAATATTTTATTAATTTAAACAAGTATCACATATTACAAAAGTTACAATAATTAGGATTCTGGAACAAGAGTTCAACTCTTATGTTAACCAGTTTCCTACAAAGTAGATGATTACACGAGTGAAGAAGTTACTATGTACATCAACAACTTAATAATAATAATAATAATAATAATAATAATAATAATAATAATAATAATAATAATAATATGAATTAATAATAATAATAATAATAATAATATGTTGGTGGGTGTGTACTAATCATATATAAAAATGCAAAAAAAAAATATGGTGGTGTATTTCGCTTGAATCATGAACATAAAATAAAATTGGGGTTTAGTTGAATCGTTTACTTTGTATAATATAGTTTTGAACTGTTATAAATATAGTATTGTTTTGGTCGACAGGTAATGTTGGGTCACCAAATAACAATTTGTCGACACTTAAAATATATGGGAGATGTTCCAAAGTTACAGCACGAATATTGCTGTAATTGCGACAATATAAAAGAAAATGTTCTGTATTTTCAACATTACCACATACACAAAATGGCTCTGGGACTAAGTTTTTACAATATAAGTGATATTTGAGGGCACTACATTCTAAGCGTAATCGTGAATGATAAATTTGGCCTATTCTAGAACCACAGTTAAAATAAGAGGGTATTTTCCTACTGGTGTTAATGTATTTCTTGAAAACTGAAATAGAACTATTTTTTATTTCTTCTGGTAAGTCATTCCAATCTCTTATAGTGCGGGGCATGAATGAATTGTGATAAAAGGCTGTTTTACACATAATACTTCTAATATGTTGTGAACCTCGTGTATTATGTGAGTGAATATCGTTATAGGAGGGGGGAATTAGATCACTTAAATATCTGGGTGCTAAGTTGTTGGACATTTTGTAAAATTGAATTAATCTTTGATTCATTCTTCTTTTTTCTAAAGTTTCCCATCCCGTTTCAGAATATAACAAGTGAATACTGGTTAACTTGGTTGCACCGCAAACAATTCGAGCTGCTTCCAAGTGAACTTTTTCTATTCTGGTTTTTAATTTTTCAGACATATTGTCCCAAACAACGTTACCGTATTCTAGTAAAGGTCTAATGAAGCTAAAATAAATTGCTTCTAAAGTATCACGTGATAAAATGTATTTATACTTCCTTAGAATAAATAATCTAAAATTAACTTTAGTTAAAATATTATCAACATGACTTTGCCAAGTAAAATCTGAAGTAATAGAAATACCAAGGTGTTTATGTTGTTCAACCTCTTGGATTAAATTGTCATTCATGTAAAGACAAGGGTGAAATGGTTTTCTTAGTTTTTTAGAAACAATCATGCTTACAGTCTTTTGGGATTAAATGAAACTAACCATTTTTCGGACCATTCGTGTATTTTTTCAAGATCAAGATTAAGCATTTTGGATGATTCGGTAGGATCGTCAACGATACAATAGAGTGTAGTATCGTCTGCAAATAAACGTATATTACAGCTTATATCTTTTACAATATCATTAATATATATCAAAAATAATAAAGGACCTAAAATAGAACCCTGGGGAACACCGGCCTTGATATGCAACCAATCAGAACTACTATTTTTTATAACAACCCTACTTTTCCTATTTTTTAAGTAACTGTCAAACCAGAGAAGTAACTTGCCCTTTATACCTATGGATTGTAATTTAGTTAATAAACCGGTATGCCAAACTCTATCAAAGGCTTTACTTATGTCACAAAATACTAATCTAACTTCTTTACCCGAATCTAAAGCTTTAACAATACTATTTGATATATCTAATAACTGACAAACTGTTGAATCGCCCTTAGTAAAACCTGATTGTAAAGAAGTTATTAAATTGTTTTCTGTAAGAAATATGTTCAAGTGTTTCATAACGCATTTTTCAAAAAGTTTACCAATAATATTCAATAATGAAATAGGTCTATAATTACTTACATCGCTGGGGTCACCTTTTTTATATATCGGGGTAACATTAGCAGTTTTCCAACAATCAGGGAAAATTGAATTAGACAATAGTTTGTTGAAAAGTTTAGTTAAAGGCTGACTTAGTTCATGCGTTGCGTATTTTAGAAGTCTAGGATTAACAAGATCAGGACCACATGCTTTTGAAATATCTAGAGAAGATAAAGTTTGTCTTATGTCATCACAGTTAAGACAATGTTATCTAAACTTATTTGTGGGGCTTCAAGTATGGGAATGTCAACGTTACTGTCATCTACATTTGATTGTTCGCAAAAATATCTATTAAGAACATTTGCTTTACTTAAGTCATCCTCAAAATTCCTTCTTTGTATAATAATGGGGGTATGGAACTGTTTTTGCTATTATTCATGAATGTTTTGGCAATTTGCCACCAAGACCTGGACGAAATGTTGTTTGATCTTATATCATTGCTTAATTTTTCAATATAATTATGTTTGGCATTACGAACAGCAGTAACACATTTATTTCGAATTTTTCTAAAAGCAGCCCAGTGATGATTTAAATTAGTTATCTTTGCTTTTTTATGAAGACGGTTTTTCTTTCTAATCAATCTTTTGATATCGTATTTTACCCAAGGTTTGTCATTATTTCTTATAATAACGGGTTTAAAGGGAATGCACTCTGTCGCGACCTTTAATAAAATATTAGAAAATTCTTGTGCAGACCAGTTTAGACTTTCATCTGACAGAATCTGATCCCAATTAACCTGAGAAAGTTTGTCTCGATATAAATTATAGTTTCCATTTTTAAAGTCCCAAACTTTGCGAGTGAAGGTTTGTTGATGTGTTTTTTCAATTTTTAAGATAAGATATATGGGGCAGTGATATCGAGTATGGACTTCATAAAAAGGTTCACCTACAGTACTAGTTTCAACAACATTAATATCATTTATTAAGAACAAATCGATTAGAGAGCGCGAGTTTTCAGAAATATGGGTAGGCTCATCAATTTGTTGAAAAAGATTGAAGTTATCTAATGATGTTTTGTATATTACCATGACTGTACTTCAGTAGATCTTCATTAAAGTCACCTGTTACTATCATATAGTCATATTTACAATCAGATGCTAGCTCAATAGAATATTCGATGTCTTGCCATATATTATTAGCGTCGGGGGGTCTATAAAAAGCACCGAGCAAGATCGTTTTGCCTTTAGTTTTAATTTCACACCAAAGACATTCAATATTGGCTGGTTGTAAGTCAGGTCTATGTTTAACAAAGATATTTTCATTAACATATATAATAACACCCCCACCTGGTCTGCCTTCTCTGTCAAACCGGATTGGTTCATGGTAGCTACTTAAACATATATCTTTACTTAAAATCGTCGAATTTAACCAAGTTTCTGTAAAAACAAGGATGTCACACCTATTTTCTAAAGTTTCTATTAAATCAATAGATTAAATCAATTATAGCATTATAAACACTATTTCTAGACAGTTCAATGTTTAAGAATAAGAATGAGAATAAGAAGTTTTATTCAGTACTTTAGGCCAAAACCCATATTACATTTTGACAAAATATGTGACAAATATTTTAAAATAAAATAGTGAACAAATAACAATCACGATTTTATACGAGAATTTAAATCATATTGTATGATTTATTAGACCTAAGTGTACTTCTGAAAACATTTCTTAGGGAAAAACCTTAATACAATAAAATATAAAGAAACGGAGTTCCAACTCATATTTCTTGTTTAAATTACCAGTAATCATGTTTTAAGATTGTCAATATGTGAATTAACTAAGCAATATAAACAGAATGTGTTAAATGCTAAATGCCATCATTAAACTACCAAGGGAAAATTGGCTATTCAAAGTCAGCTCTGAAATACTTCCTCCCCAGGGTAAACTTATATTTTTCACAGAAAAAGAACTTAATAAAATTAGATTCGTTTCTTAAATAACTAATGAAACGATTATGTTGGAACATCTAAATTCAAAGTGCAGTTAAGATGACCAATTATCTGGAGAGAGAACATCATTATTATAGCGATCAGTTCTTCTCAATCGTGGGCTCAAGCCAAGAGGTCGGGCGACATATGAAATTGATGCAAATATCTAACAAATGACACTGTTCTTGTTGTAAAAGCCATTCATTTAAGTAAATTGTATTTCAATATTTGTTCATTCGTCAAGGGAATTTGTCCATTTTAAGCTAGGAATACATACTAAGACTGTTACATTAACATCTAAAAGCTTTTCCATAAGTTGAGAAAATTGTTAAATTACCGCCGTGATTGAAAACCTCGCACTGCACATTACTGGCAAAATTGATCAAATGAATAGCTTCAATGTCTTGTAACCTGCCCACGGCGTTTTACGAAGAAGAAAAGCCAATTTGAAATGTTAGACTTGACAATTTGAGCGATTCAAAGTGGTGTTGACGAAGAAAAGCCCTCACCTAACAATTAAAGGGTTTTAAGAGCAATTAGCCCTCGTTATGAGACACAGTGAAGAAACAATAAGAAAATATTTGAAAAGAAATAAAGTGTGACAGAGCATCTTTAGGAATTACTCTATAAACCAATGAAATGTAAAATATTTAATAAATTTGACAAGGTTAGGGTAGTTGAACCGGTGACATTTTAGTTTGTACATTATGTACAATATAGCTCGTCTTCATTGTTACAAATATTGGAGGAAACAACTTAAATGGGATTGGAAGATGTTCAAGACAAAATTAGTAACAAAGGGGAAACAAAATTAGTTTAATGCTGATTTTAACTTTATACTGTTAAAAACTCTAACAAGCCAAATGGAAACGATGACGTCAGTAACGAAAATAGAAAAAATGCGGATTTTTTAAAGACAAAAATTGTTTTTCTTGCGAACGGCACTTTTCTCATAACGTGCATTTTATTTTTTGATATAACGCATCTCTAAATTTGGAAGATACCTTGAAATAGTCATAACCATACTTCTTAGAAAAACTCCAAGGGTAGTAAATTCCGTTTAATGCGTGTTTTAAATACACATTATATCGTTGATCTATCGTGGGTGAAGATGTGCACGAACACAATGAACATTGAAAATTAGGACATCCGTATAACAAAGGATTGTACAGTATGCACGCAATTAAACTATTTTGCCCCTCTCTCTAATTACTCACTGTTCTACATAAAATAATGCCTATTTAATATTCTTGTAACGCATGACAAAAAATTCAACCGACTTTTATTAATTCCAGAAATGACGTACCAGAAAAAACATAAACGGTTACCATGCCTACAAAAAGTGAAATATGTAAATGTCTTACATATTTTCAATGCGGTCAGTTAATGCATACTAGTTTTCGTATTAAACGGATGGTTAAATGTCCACTAGTGTTACCATAAACACAACACTAGACATTTAGTCCATTGTCCGTTCAAAGGCGATAATTTTTTAATCAGCGGTCCAGGTATACATGACCAAGTACCTATATAGTCAAAAGCTCCACCTTTTGGGTCACCAGGACTCTAACCACCTAGCTAGCTATAGGTGATATCACAGGGCCTCTAACCACCTAACAAGGCGATGTCACAGGGCCTCTAACCGCCTAACAAGGCGATATCACAGGGCCTCTAACCACCTAACTAGGTGATATCACAGGGCCTCTAACCACCTAACTAGGTGATATCACAGGGCCTCTAACCACCTAACTAGGTGATATCACAGGGCCTCTAACCACCTAACTAGGTGATATCACAGGGCCTCTAACCACCTAACTAGGTGATATCACAGGGTCTCTAACCACCTAACAAGGCGATATCACAGGGCCTCTAACCACCTAACAAGGCGATATCACAGGGCCTCTAACCGCCTAACTAGGTGATATCACAGGGCCTCTAACCACCTAACAAGGCGATGTCACAGGGCCTCTAACCGCCTAACAAGGCGATATCACAGGGCCTCTAACCACCTAACTAGGTGATATCACAGGGCCTCTAACCACCTAACTAGGTGATATCACAGGGCCTCTAACCACCTAACTAGGTGATATCACAGGGCCTCTAACCACCTAACTAGGTGATATCACAGGGTCTCTAACCACCTAACAAGGCGATATCACAGGGCCTCTAACCACCTAACAAGGCGATATCACAGGGCCTCTAACCGCCTAACTAGGTGATATCACAGGGCCTCTAACCACCTAACTAGGTGATATCACAGGGTCTCTAACCACCTAACAAGGCAATATCACAGGGCCTCTAACCACCTAACAAGGCGATGTCACAGGGCCTCTAACCACCTAACTAGGTAAGCAAGTTTGTCAATTGACTGTTTTTATAATTTGTTAGTACTGTGTCGTGGCCTGTGTGGTAACACACACCAAATTTAATTGCTCAAAAAACAATACTTCATACTTTTGTGCGAAAAACATATTCACCATTTCAGGACAAAATTACCTGTCGGGTAACCATGTTAAAGGTAAAACATTGGTTATCATGGAAACAGTGTGTTTCGAAAGCAATGGGGTTATGCCACGTAGTTCTACATTGCATATACTCAAACGAAATATTTGACCTGAAATATGTGGTGTTATTCAAAATAAAAAAATATCAGAGCTGAATATTCTAGTTTTAGAAGTGAATCGAGTGAATGTAACACAATTGTTTAAAATTGGTAAAATATGGCCTTTTTAATAAAAAAAATGAGTATAAATGTGTTTTAAAGAAACAGCTAGTTGAAAGATTGTTGTGGCTCAAAAACAATTACACTTCAATGGACATCATTTTACCGTTGTATCCAATGACCTTCCACGTACAATGAATTAATTAAGGGGTATCTATACATTACAATTATTTTTTTTCTCGTTTTCTTGTTTCAATCGTTTGCTTTAATTTGTTTTTGTTTTTATAACACCGGTTTCAACTAAATCATATTTTTGCTACAAATTATCAGTTTTTCTTTCCAGTTATACAAGGGATATATGAACAAAGTCGTAATTAGATATTCCTTGTCATTGGATTGATCATTTATATGCGTTATAATGAGAGCCATCATCTCTCATCATGCAACGCTTACATCATCTAGCAATTAAAACAGATTAACACTTCATCAATCTTGTCACTGATAGGACGAAATATGCATCATACAACTTATATATCAAATTAAGATTTATATTTCTTTTCAGCAAACATCAAAGAAAATAAAATCTCTTAAGTGTAAGACTTGAAAGTGGGTAGTGACTGTTCTTTCGCCAAGCACTCGGCATTACGAAATGAAAGTCACGGTTATTTCGGATGGGAACTTAAAATAAGCGAGGTCCCATGTCACCGCGGGTGTGGCACGGTAAAGAACCCTTCTGTATAATGCCATAAGCTCCATGCATAGGCAAAACTTCTGTAGCTTCACCTATAGCTGGCAGCGTCTCGATTTAAGTGAAATATTCTTGACTGGGACGTTAAATTCATAAGTAACTACAGTGCAGACCCGTCGAAAGTTTAACACTTAACTGAAAAATTAGCGCAACTTATCTAGCTTAATATATCCCGATAGGTTTTCAGCAGCTGCTTTGCATCTCTCGGTAATTTTTAGGCCACTAGTTATTCGTATATCGGCCACTTGACAGCCGATTTTCAACCACCATTCGTAAGCTCAAGTGTTAACTTTCGACATGCCTGTACATGTATCCGTTAAACTTTCGACATGCCTGTACATGTATCCGTTAAACATTCGACATGCCTGTACATGTATCCGTTAAATGTTCGACATGCCTGTACATGTATCCGTTAAACATTCGACATGCCTGTACATGTATCCGTTAAATGTTCGACATGCCTGTACATGTATCCGTTAAACGTTCGACATGCCTGTACATGTATCCGTTAAATGTTCGACGTGCCTGTACATGTATCCGTTAAACGTTCGACATGCCTGTACATGTATCCGTTAAACATTCGACATGCCTGTACATGTATCTGTTAAACTTTCGACATGCCTGTACATGTATCCGTTAAACGTTCGACGTGCCTGTACATGTATCCGTTAAACTTTCGACATGCCTGTACATGTATCCGTTAAATGTTCGACGTGCCTGTACATGTATCCGTTAAACTTTCGACATGCCTGTACTGTAATTTACACGAAAATGATAATTGACTTATACTTTGTTGTTCGAATGTCACACCTTACATATTTTTTAGTTACACTTTTATCCTCTTGAAGATGATTTTAGTAATTAATTATTACAAATTACTAATAATCAGTCATTCTTATATAATTATAACAATCCTACTGGATCTACTCAAAGAACAACATTTGTCATCCAAACATAAAGGGGTCATGCATACAAAAATGTCATACGTTAAAGCGTTTTATCGTAAATACAAAATCGGATTATAACATTGAAAGTAAACAAAAATTCGTATATATAAACCAAAAATAAACAGAGGTTGACAAAAGTAAGTGTTTTTTATCGAATGTATTTTAAAATTCCAGAGAATTGTAATTTTCCTAATAACCATACCCTTTATAATGTGAAATCAATTTTAATGGCGTCTTATTTTTATTGTACTAAAATAACTACTATTTGTTCGATATTGAAAATCGTTACTAGGATTTGTGACAAATGTTTAAGGTAAGTTTGGTATACATATTATTTCGTTGATATGTAATTCCGTGGATCAGTAGTTAGCAAGGACTTGACACGACGAAGTGTTTGATTCCACGGTATTCATTATCAACATAACAAGTCTATACTTCAGAGCTAATTTTTATACTACATTGATAATAATAAGTCAAAGAATACAAAACAATAATAAATGAAAAAAAACGACCAGAAAAAGAAAAAGAACATATTTGAACCAAAGTTTATAAACGATTTGGAATGATCGCTGTTCAAAGTAAATGGAATGAAGTCCAACTTTGTGGTTATTGCTGATAAGTATGATGCCTCTGTATCCAAAATTACCCTGGGTATATTATGTAGTTCCATGTTCTTTTCATTCTCAATTTTGATTGTGATAGTACCGGTGTAGCTAGACAGAAGGTACTAATTCTTTCGGAACACCCGGTCTCACTTTCCTGATTTAAGTTAACGTGTTTAACCTAGTTTGTGAGTTTCAAAGTTTTCACTTTACTTTATTTTGCCAAAGAATGAACCTACATACCAATTTGTATGTGTTATGTGTTTTGGTTTAATGTGTCTGGTGCTCTGATGGTAAGCGGTCTTTGTAGTGACATTGCCTGGAATTATGTTACGTGTGCAAATTATTCAATTCTATCACACTTTCATAACAAAAAGAAAAAATCATTTCATTTTTTATAATTCAATTTATAGAAATTTTTCAACAACAAATCAACAATTTAATTGAAACAATAAAATAGCCGTAGCAAGTAAAATAACATTGCTATGACGTAGGAATTCAAATATATAATAAGATGACGTCAATAATATATATCACCCCCCAAAAATCTTGACATGATTTACACGAATGGTACATTGAAACTGACCGCCATTTAAACTGGAGAACAGATATAATTGTAAGAAGAATGTTGTTGTTGATGTGAATCCTGTAAAGGCAGGTGGTTAAGATTTTGATTTTTGTGAGATTTATTTTTCCTTCTATTTATAGGTGTGATTAAATTTAATGCTGTTAATTGATATGTGACGTATTAATAAAACTAACCAATGGTCAACATTGTTATTTCAAAATTTATCATAAAATAAAAGAAAAGGTCAATTCTAAATAATTCCAACGCCATTACAAGGATCGTCAGTTATCTGGTGATAAAAACTCAGACCCCGTAATTAGCACCCATAGTATACAATCAAATCTGTTGAATAATTCATAATCGACACCACGAAGGACACAAGCCTAGCTACCTTATCTAGTTAAAACATGTAATTTAAGCAACACATATAGGAATAAAAATGTAATCTCTGACACAAGTAATGGTTGGGTCTTAAGTATCTAAATGTCTGTCTGTCTGTCTGTCTGTCTGTGTAGAGATTTAGTAGAAGTTTTAGACGTAAAACTTGTGTTTCTTTGTTTATGGAATTTTCAAACGCATTCAAAACATGATGTTAAAGCAAAATGGATATGTAAATGTGTTAAGATGCTTTATAAGTGTGGAGAAAAGTGGAGTGGGGTCGAGCTACGTTAACAGTGTATGACGCCCAGTCAAGATTCTACCGAGTTTGGTGGCCTTATCTGTAGCGTTTTATATAAAACTCTCTCGAACTATGACAAACGAACTGACAAACTTTTGTCAGCTCACAAAAAATACACTTTTTGACATGGATAAAAAAATTGGCAATGTAGTTTTGTCTTTCAAACAAAATTTTTTTGCAAATAAATGAATCTGTTTAAACAATGAGCCTGATGCAATTTAAATTTATAAGACAACTTTTACATAAGAAATATAATAAAAATGTTATAAAAAGAACCTACTAATATTTGACGGAAATTAATAGAGCCTTCAACCTTGAAGCTTCTCACATCCACTAAAACAAAACACTCTTCCCTATGTTTGTAATCCATGGGCAAAATTTATCCATTAAGCCAAATCAGGTACACGTCGGGTTTTTATAATCAGTGACAAAAATACATTTATCTGATGTTGTCTTATTTTGCTGTTCTCTGTCGCTTGTTGTTACTTATTATCCATTGACTGTATTGCTAATTAAGTACAGTACAGACCTGTCGAAAGTTTAACAATGAGCTTACCGTTTTGAAAAGGAAGTGTGAAAGTAAGATTGGCTAGTGACCGAGATATGGATACCAGGTAAATGTCCAAGTCCTGCCGAGTGATAGATAGCAGCTGCCGATGAGCTGTCTAGATATATAGCTTACAAAGAGCCGAGAAGAGCTGCCAATTAGGCACTAATTAGTTAACTTTGTGTTAAATCTTCGACAGGCATATGTCGTTCATTCTGTTTGGTAAATAGCTTACTTTTATTTTGAAAATCGGAAGCTCTTCGCTGCAATTCAAAACAGCAGCTATTCTTCATTATTCGAAAAAGATGCTCTGTATTTGGTAAGTTTACAGTGGAAACTACATTGTTTTCATGATGTGACATACTGTAATATATATACATGTATATTGTTATGATAAAAGCTTAATTTTAGCAATTCTTAGGATATGTTAAATTACATCGTAGGAAATACCATTAGTCTTAGAAAACAATAAATATTTGACTTTAGACATCAAAGTATCAGCGATACAAATATCGTCAATATAATTGGTCTTGAGAGTTTTCTAAAGATAAGAATATCAAACAATCAATGGGGGTGTTTTTCTAGGATTAGGTACAAAGTCACTTAGATTGTCTGACAAAATGTAATTTTTACAGACTTATTGAATTTTTGTCGCATTTTTCTCTCTTTTGATATATTAAACGTAGAATTATGTTGTTGAATAAGATGTAAATGCCTCTGTATCACGTCAAGCTTTTCCACAGACGGGCACCTGCTATTAGTCACCTGAATGTTTTAATACATGTATCACGCAACAAACAATTCATTCTTTGAAGATTAAGACCAAGCATCAAACAAAGCAACAGATTGTCAGCATTAATCCGATTAAGACCTGGTTGTATCAAATAGCAGGATTACAAAGGGAAGACCACTTGAAGACTGGCAATCTTAACGGTGATGTATTAAAACAGATTATCTGGTTAACCACACTTTGAGCAATAAGCTTGACAACACAGCATCAGAATTTTTTTAATTAACATCGAGCAAAAGTTTAAGGCAAGGATGGATGAGCAGGACGATAATACAACGTAAAGACAAAAGTATTAAAAAAACTAAACATTACATAATTATGAAATATTATCATAAGTAAGACAAACCATTCTGTCGGTTTAAGTCTCTAAACATCCCGATTTATGTTTGAACGGTTAATGAGATCGAGATCATTTTAGCAAACCATTGTTTCTCAGATCAATTCAGACAAAGTTAAGATAGTTTATTCAGGAGGTAAGCAAAGATTTGAAATGTCAATAAAACATGTTTTAATTTATTGATTGATTGAATGGGGTTTTACTTCCAGTCAAGAATATTTCACTTATATCGAGACATCACCAATTTCCGGTGAAGTGACAAAATATTTAACCTTTGCAGTGCGCTCAGAGTAATGTGGAGTGAGGGTTCTTTAGCGTGCCATGTCTACCGTGACAAAAGACCTCGGTTTTCAAGGTCTCTTACGAAGAACCCCATGACTTTCATTTCTAAATGCCGATTGCTTGGTAAAAGAACCGACACTCTTGGTCAGACCCGACCGCGGTTAGAGACCACGACCTCCCACATACGGAGCGAGCCCTCTACCACTGGGCTACCGTAGTGGTGATATGTTTTATGTTTTAATGTAGTTTACCAATTATCAAGGAATTATTTCTGACAAGTAATAGCAGTTTCCCATACCACCTTTATATATAAATATAAACTGACAAAGAGCACACGAATTCACTTACCAATGGGTTAAGCTAACTGGAATTTGAACAACAAGGACTTAGAACCAGGTTTTCGAAGCTTGGTGATAAGTTTTATGTAGACGTATTTTGAAGCGCCTTGGTGGATCAGTGGTAAAGCGTCGGCCTCGACAGCGGGAGGTCGTTGGTTCGAACCACTGGCGGGTAAAACACAAGACATTAAATACTACTTCTCGCCTGGCTCTATATGAAGGACACAGGGTATCGACTGGTTCACAGTGTCAATATAATGCGACTGTGGCATGCTTGTCTGCATACTGACTTTTGGCTAGGGTATTAAAGTCGCTTGAACAAGGTAGACCACAAAACACTAGCACGTCTTGGGCATTTACACGAACTCGTTCTTGATGAATTCGTAGAGATTATTAATAAACTTGGTATCTCAGCTGAAAAATTACTTAGGCAATGTAAACCAACATTACAGCAACAATTACAACAACTAATTATCATTTGTCTGGGGCGTTTCCTTGTTGCTATGACAAAATATGAGGACAACTTCCGTTATGTCTGCTGTAAAACGGTTTGTTACTGATGACTAATCAGCAGTGCTTCATATGTTCATGTAAACAACAACAATTGCTATGATTATTAATTAATCATATTGGAACAGTGGAAAAATACAAACAGTACGGACATTTCTAAAGTTTAACACTGAGCTAACGAAAAGGAGTCGCGCTCAAGCTTCCGAGATATGGATAGCTCATGTCTGAAAAGTTGCCGAGACATCAGATGAGATACAGTACAGACCTGTCGAAAGTTAAAAGCTGAGCAAACAAAAAGGAGTCGAAACTCGGTATCCAGTTGCCGAAATAGGGGTAGATAGTGACCGAAAAGCTGCCGACACATATATAGTTACAGCTGCAGTGATATAGCTAGAGAGATGCCGAAATGACCTTCTGATTCGGCACTAAATTGTTAGCATAGTGTTGACCTTTCGTCATGTCTGTACTATGTAGTGACAGAGATGAGATGACGCTTCGACACTTTATACCTTAGCTTAGTGTTAAAATTTAAACATGCCTGTGCTCTACAAACAATCTTATATCAGTGATCAATATTTATATAACAATATCTAATTACTGGTTAATAATTGTAAATTATACGTCGTCATGGAAACCTACCGGAAAAACTTCCGAAATAGGAATAAGCTGAAACTTAATGACGTCATCATCTCAACATCGTCACCGGTGTAAATTATCATTCTCTACAAGTGAGCGAGTGACTGAAATACTGCATCAACATTATAACAAGTATTATTGTCAGAAATATTTGCTGCTATTTAAAATTTTAAATTCCTAAAAAACTAAGGTATACTCCCTAATGCAAAGTATTTCCTTGGCTAATTTTAGTAAAATATATTTAGTCTTTCGGGTATTTTTTCAACATCTTGAAAAACAGTTTCGTTTCACAATTGTATTTCGAAACGGTCGTCTAGTGCTGTAAAATTTAAAAATGTATAAAATGTTATTCAATGCTTGAAAAAGTACATGTAAAATATTAATTTGTCAAACTTTAAGTTTTAAAACTTTTTCCTTTTGCTTTAGGGATTGTGATTTCAACATGAACCGGCATGTTTGTGTTTGACTTTAGGGATTGTGATTTGAACATGGACCGGCATGTTTGTGTTTGACTTTAGGGATTGTGATTTGAACATGAACCGGCATGTTTGTGTTTGTCTTAAGGGATTGTGATTTGAACATGGACCGGCATGATTGTGTTTGACTTTAGGGATTGTGATTTGAACATGAACCGGCATGTTTGTGTTTGACTTTAGGGATTGTGATTTGAACATGGACCGGCATGATTGTGTTTGACTTTAGGGATCGTGTTGATTAACGGGCCGGTATGTTTGTGTTTGACTTTAGGGATTGTGATTTGAACATGGACCGGCATGTTTGTGTTTGACTTTAGGGATTGTGATTTGAACATGGACCGGCATGTTTGTGTTTGACTTTAGGGATTGTGATTTGAACATGGACCGGCATGTTTGTGTTTGACTTTAGGGATTGTGATTTGAACATGGACCGGCATGTTTGTGTTTGACTTTAGGGATTGTGATTTGAACATGAACCGGCATGTTTGTGTTTGACTTTAGGGATTGTGATTTGAACATGGACCGGCATGTTTGTGTTTGACTTTAGGGATTGTGATTTGAACATGGACTGGCATGTTTGTGTTTGACTTTAGGGATTGTGATTTGAACATGGACCGGCATGTTTGTGTTTGACTTTAGGGATTGTGATTTGAACATGGACCGGCATGTTTGTGTTTGACTTTAGGGATTGTGATTTGAACATGGACCGGCATGTTTGTGTTTGACTTTAGGGATTGTGATTTGAACATGAACCGGCATGTTTGTGTTTGTCTTAAGGGATTGTGATTTGAACATGAACCGGCATGTTTGTGTTTGACTTTAGGTAGGGATTGTGATTTGAACATGGACCGGCATGTTTGTGTTTGACTTTAGGGATTGTGATTTAAACATACACCGGCATGTTTGTGTTTGACTTTAGGGATTTGATTTGAACATGGACAGGCATGTTTGTGTTTGACTTTAGGGATTGTGATTTGAACATGGACCGGCATGATTGTGTTTGACTTTAGGGATCGTGTTGATTAACGGGCCGGTATGTTTGTGTTTGACTTTAGGGATTGTGATTTGAACATAAACCGGCATGATTGTGTTTGACTTTAGGGATTGGGATTTGAACATGGACCGGCATGATTGTGTTTGTCTTTGGGGATTGTGATTTGAACATGGACCGGCATGTTTGTGTTTGACTTTAGGGATTGTGATTTGAACATGGACCGGCATGATTGTGTTTGACTTTAGGGATTGTGATTTGAACATGGACCGGCATGTTTGTGTTTGACTCTAGGGATTGTGATTTGAACATGGACCGGCATGTTTGTGTTTGACTTTAGGGATTGTGATTTGAACATGGACCGGCATGTTTGTGTTTGTCTTTAGGGATTGTGTTTGACTTTAGGGATTGTGATTTGAACATGGACAGGCATGTTTGTGTTTGACTTTAGGGATCGTGTTGATTAACGGGCCGGTATGTTTGTGTTTATTGTAAATAGTGTCAATTAAAACGTTTGATTAATGTAAAACTGAAGGAATTGAAAATTATTAAAATAGCGCATCTCTGATAAAAACAATAAAGCAACATCACAGACAAGATATATATAAATCATTGGATGATGTATTATATAACAACTGTTTATTTTCCGAAGAAAATCAGTACTTCTATGCCCACCGATGTATTGTAATGCAATTAATTAGGTTTATTTCCTGAAAAGATTCTAAAATTTTGTGCCCATTGCTAAAAACCTTGCATCGACGATGCTTCCTTTACAGGTACGCAAAGCCAACACAATCCTGCAAAAAATATGTGTAACAGATTGTTGACTTTGACAAGGGGCACATTGGATGAGAATGTGTGAAATGACTATACAACTACTATGGCATTACGATTACTGCCATAAGGCAGAGGCGTGAATCCCAGACAAGGCGATGTATTTATTACACAGAGGAGAAGTTGTGAAAAGAGGTTTTAAGGACCAAAACCACAGCAACCGATGTAACAAAATAGCGTACTATCTCCGGTTTGATTGTCACTGTTCATCTATTCGGTTACTATTAAAGTTGACATGTTTGATATGACCTTGAGTTCGCATGAAGTAATTTAACGTCTCTTTATGACAAGTATTTATTTTTGAACATATCCTCTTTTTAGCGTCGTATACAACGGATAAATTTCCTTTGGACAAGGAAGTTTTTTCCATTAATTACTATTTCCCCACCTTTTTTTGGACCAATCACATCACAAACAACAGCTTTGCTTTATTTTGGACCAATCACGTCACAAACAACAGCTTTGCATTTGCTATTTGACGGGCAAAGTTTTTGAAACAACGGTATATTTACGGGTACCAATTTGTTGAGAGAGGCCGCGGAGGTCTTATGGATAAGACATTAGACTACAAATCTAGGATCTCTCACTGCTGTGAGTTCGAGTCCCGCTCAGACCACTTGTGGCAAAGGTAATTTTTCTTGCCGTTGGCCTTTACTGGTTCACCCGGTATGAGTATAATGTGACTAGAGAGTGGTAGGCTTGTCTGCGGTGTACTGATTGCGTGAGCTAGCACATTTTAAGTGCATGCGCGCTGGTACAAGAGACAGAAGACAGACCATGAAAAACACTCGCTCTTCACATGCATACACGAAATTGTTTATATATTATTCCATAAAGATTAATAAAGTAGTTTTCGTCGCGAATAGCTGAAAAATTTCTGATGCGACATTAAGCAGTATTTAACTACAACAACTACAACAACAGTCTATTGAGCACCTCTTGTGACAAATAAAAAAATGCATTTTGTGATCCGATTGGTCAAAATTAAGGTGGGGGGATATCGGCCAATGGATGAGCATCTTGCTTAACGGAAACCTGCCCACTTGTCTGTCACTAGTTATACAAGACATACCAGGGTAATTAGCACGTAGAAGAATACGTTACATAAACTGGAATAAAGTTGATTCTGGTCAATAACTTCGGTTATGTAAGCATTTTTTTTCTCAGTAGGTCGGGCGAACGTCTGAACTGTTTAGTTGGCTTGCAAAAGGCTACTTTCGGCTGGGTTTTGTAAGCATTTTATAATTCCATTAGGTTGTACTAACGTCTGAACTGTTTAGTTGGCTTGCGAAAGGCTAATTTCGGCTGGGTTTTGTAAGCATTTTATATTTCCATTAGGTTATACGACCATTTGAACTGTTTAGTTGGCTTGCGAAAGGCCAAGGTCGGTTGGGTTTTGTCAGCGATTTATCTGAACTGTTTAGTTGGCTTGCAAAATGCTAAGATCGGTTGACTTTTGTAAGCGTTTTATATTTTAATTGATTAGGCGACCGTCTGAACTGTTTAGTTGGCTTGCGAAAGGCTAAGATCGGTTGACTTTTGTAAGCGTTTTATATTTTAATTGATTAGGCGACCATCTGAACTGTTTAGTTGGCTTGCGAAAGGCTAAGATCGGTTGAGTTTTGTAAGCGTTTTATATTTTAATTGATTAGGCGACCGTCTGAACTGTTTAGTTGGCTTGCGAAAGGCTAAGATCGGTTGACTTTTGTAAGCGTTTTATATCTTAATTGATTAGGCGACCATCTGAACTGTTTAGTTGGCTTGCGAAAGGCTAAGATCGGTTGAGTTTTGTAAGCGTTTTATATTTTAATTGATTAGGCGACCATCTGAACTGTTTAGTTGGCTTGCGAAAGGCTAAGATCGGTTGAGTTTTGTAAGCGTTTTATATTTTAATTGATTAGGCGACCATCTGAACTGTTTAGTTGGCTTGCGAAAGGCTAAGATCGGTTGACTTTTGTAAGCGTTTTATATTTTAATTGATTAGGCGACCATCTGAACTGTTTAGTTGGCTTGCGAAAGGCTAAGATCGGTTGAGTTTTGTAAGCGTTTTATATTTTAATTGATTAGGCGACCGTCTGAACTGTTTAGTTGGCTTACGAAAGGCTAAGATCGGTTGACTTTTGTAAGCGTTTTATATTTTAATGGATTAGGCGACCATCTGAACTGTTTAGTTGGCTTGCGAAAGGCTAAGATCGGTTGAGTTTTGTAAGCGTTTTATATTTTAATTGATTAGGCGACCGTCTGAACTGTTTAGTTGGCTTACGAAAGGCTAAGATCGGTTGACTTTTGTAAGCGTTTTATATTTTAATTGATTAGGCGACCGTCTGAACTGTTTAGTTGGCTTACGAAAGGCTAAGATCGGTTGAGTTTTGTAAGCGTTTTATATTTTAATTGATTAGGCGACCATCTGAACTGTTTAGTTGGCTTGCGAAAGGCTAAGATCGGTTGACTTTTGTAAGCGTTTTATATTTTAATTGATTAGGCGACCGTCTGAACTGTTTAGTTGGCTTACGAAAGGCTAAGATCGGTTGAGTTTTGTAAGCGTTTTATATTTTAATTGATTAGGCGACCATCTGAACTGTTTAGTTGGCTTGCGAAAGGCTAAGATCGGTTGACTTTTGTAAGCGTTTTATATTTTAATTGATTAGGCGACCGTCTGAACTGTTTAGTTGGCTTACGAAAGGCTAAGATCGGTTGACTTTTGTAAGCGTTTTATATTTTAATTGATTAGGCGACCGTCTGAACTGTTTAGTTGGCTTACGAAAGGCTAAGATCTGTTGAGTTTTGTAAGCGTTTTATATTTTAATTGATTAGGCGACCGTCTGAACTGTTTAGTTGGCTTACGAAAGGCTAAGATCGGTTGACTTTTGTAAGCGTTTTATATTTTAATTGATTAGGCGACCGTCTGAACTGTTTAGTTGGCTTACGAAAGGCTAAGATCGGTTGACTTTTGTAAGCGTTCTATTTATTATGTGAGATGCGATTATAAGCTATTTGATAATAGTAATAGTAAACAAAATAACTAGCCTTTTTATGTGTAAGTGTTAAAGGATTTTGCCAGTGTGTATAGTCAAATATTGCTTAATTGTTTGTACTTATAGATCACTGTGACAAAGCGGGATGGTTAACGTCAGGGGCATGTCGATAGTACTATATCTCACTGTGACAAAGCAAGGTGGTTAACATCAGGGGCACGTCGATAGTACTATAGATCACTGTGACAAAGTGGGATGGTTAACGTTGGGGGCACGTCGGTAGTACTATAGATCACTGTGACAAAGCAAGGTGGTTAACATCAGGGGCACGTCGATAGTACTATAGATCGCTGTGACAAAGCAAGGTGGTTAACATCAGGGGCACGTCGATAGTACTATAGATCACTGTGACAAAGTGGGATGGTTAACGTTGGGGGCACGTCGGTAGTACTATAGATGACTGTGACAAAGCGGGATGGTTAACGTTGGGGGCACGTCGGTAGTACTATAGATGACTGTGACAATGCGGGATGGTTAACATCAGGGGCACGTCGATAGTTCTATAGATCACTGTGACAAAGCAAGGTGGTTAACATCAGGGGCACGTCGATAGTACTATGGATCACTGTGACAAAGCGGGATGGTTTACGTTGGGGGCACGTCGGTAGTACTATAGATCGCTGTGACAAAGCAAGGTGGTTAACATCAGGGGCACGTCGATAGTACTATAGATCACTGTGACAAAGTGGGATGGTTAACGTTGGGGGCACGTCGGTAGTACTATAGATGACTGTGACAAAGCGGGATGGTTAACGTTGGGGGCACGTCGGTAGTACTATAGATGACTGTGACAATGCGGGATGGTTAACATCAGGGGCACGTCGATAGTTCTATAGATCACTGTGACAAAGCAAGGTGGTTAACATCAGGGGCACGTCGATAGTACTATGGATCACTGTGACAAAGCGGGATGGTTTACGTTGGGGGCACGTCGGTAGTACTATAGATCACAGTGACAAAGCGGAATGGTTAACATCAGGGGCACGTCGATAGTACTATAGATGACTGTGACAATGCGGGATGGTTAACGTTGGGGGCACGTCGATAGTGCTATAGATCACTGTGACAAAGTGGGATGGTTAACATCAGGGGCACGCCGATATTACTATAGATCACTGTGACAAAGCGAGATGGTTAACATCAGGGGCACCTCGATAGTACTATAGCTCACTGTGACAAAGGGGGATGGTTAACATCAGGGGCACGTCGATAGAACTATAGATCACTGTGACAAAGGGGGATGGTTAACGTTGGGGCACGCCGATAGTACTATAGATCACTGTGACAAAGCAAGGTGGTTAACATCAGGGGCATGTCGATAGTACTATAGGTCACTGTGACAGCGGAATGGTTAACGTCAGGGGCACGTCGATAGTGCTATAGATCACTGTGACAAAGTGGGATGGTTAACATCAGGGGCACGTCGATAGAACTATAGATCACTGTGAGAAAGTGGGATGGTTAACGTTGGGGCACGCCGATAGTACTATAGATCACTGTGACAAAGCGGGATGGTTAACGTCAGGGGCACGTTGATAGTACTATAGATCACCGTGACAAAGCGGGATGGTTAACGTTTGGGGCACGTCGATAGTACTATAAATCGCTGTGACAAAGCGGGATGGTTAACATTAGGGGCATGTCGATAGTACTATATCTCACTGTGACAAAGCGGGATGGTTAACATCAGGGGCACGTCGATAGTACTATAGATCACTGTGACAAAGCGGAATGGTTAACGTCAGGGGCACGTCGATAGTTCTATGGATCACTGTGGCAAAGCGGGATGGTTAACCTTGGGGACACGTCGATAGTACTATGGATCACTGTGACAAAGCGGGATGGTTTACGTTGGGGGCATGTCGATAGTACTATAGATGACTGTGACAATGCGGGATGGTTAACGTTGGGGGCACGTCGATAGTACTATAGATCACTGTGACAAAGCAAGGTGGTTAACATCAGGGGCACGTCGATAGTACTATAGATCCCTGTGACAAAGCGGGATGGATAACGTTGGGGGCATGTCGATAGTACTATATATCACTGTGACAAAGCGGAATGGTTAACGTCAGGGACACGTCGATAGTACTATAGATCAACGTGACAAAGTGGGATGGTTAACGTTGGGCCACGTCGATAGTACTATATATCACTGTGACAAAGCGGAATGGTTAACGTCAGGGACACGTCGATAGTACTATAGATCACTGTGAAAAAGTGGAATGGTTAACGTTGGGGCACGTCGATAGTACTATAGATCACTGTGAAAAAGCAAGATGGTTAACGTAGGGGGCACGTCGATAGTACTATAGATCACTGTGACGAAGCGGGATGGTTAACGTCAAGGGCATGTCGATAGTACTATATCTCACTGTGACAAAGCGAGATGGTTAACGTTGGGGGCATGTCGATAGTACTATAGATCACAGTGACAAAGCGGGATGGTTAACGTCAGGGGCATGTCGATAGTACTATATCTCACTGTGACAAAGCGGGATGGTTAACATAAGGGGCACGTCGATAGTACTATAGATCACTGTGACAAAGCGGGATGGTTAACATCAGGGGCACGTCGATAGTACTATAGATCACTGTGACAAAGCGGGATGGATAACGTTGGGGGCATGTCGATAGTACTATAGATCACTGTGTCAAAGCGAGATGGTTAACGTTGGGGGCATGTCGATAGTACTATAGATCACTGTGACAAAGCGGGATGGTTAACATCAGGGGCATGTCGATAGTACTATATCTCACTGTGACAAAGCGGGATGGTTAACATCAGGGGCACGTCGATAGTACTATAGATCCCTGTGACAAAGCGGGATGGATAACGTTGGGGGCATGTCGATAGTACTATAGATGACTGTGACAATGCGGGATGGTT